>BMAU01001555.1:0-20937 GCA_019973935.1 Trichonephila clavipes
TGTAAAGAGTTCTGCTAGGATTACAACAGTAATTTGTATATCGGCCCCTGTTGTTGTTTACAAGCAGAGGAATTTCTGGGAGTGCCTCTCACCCCACCGAAAAGGGTGACGCATTTCCCACGCCTGGAAAGAAGGCAATGTACCCATAAATACATCATGATATGGGATGTTTTGGGAATTTCCACGTTTTGGGGAGTCATGGACCCCGGGAAGATATCCCTCCGCTGACTTCAGACCAATCAGAAAAGCTGATTGTGTTTCGAAAAAGAATCCTCTCAGAATACAGGGGTAAACCGCCGCGAAATATAAGCGCTTGCACGACGAATTTAGTCACTCTCTGACACAAATTTTATCACCGATTTTGGTCCGACGACCCTTTGACAAATTGCCGAGGTTGGAGACTCCCGAGATGGCACACCATGTTCTCTCTCTCTCTCAGATCCTAATTCAGTTAAGTGATAATGTATATCTTTAGTAATTAACGTAATTTAAATGTTTTGTAAATAAATTAAGTGTAATTTAAAGAAGCTTTTTTTTTTAATTTAGTGTCCGTTTATTTGTCTGTAATGATTAATGTCTAAATTTAAGCTATAGTGTGACGCCAAGAGTTAAGTTAGAACCTGGGTACTAAAGAACGGATAATAAGAATAAATTAAATTAACTTAAGTTAACCGGGCGTTGCATTACAATTTAAATGGTTACATGATAAATCAATGTATTAGAGAGAGCTGATATTGTTTCTTTTATTAAATTCATGTGTGTATGTTTTGTTTTCTATTGATTACAGAGTGAAAACCTAACTTTGGGGAAAGGCCCCTACGTACAATGATATTGTACCTAGGGCCATTGTGAATTTTAAAATCTTTTATTTCACAGAATTTAATATTTTAAGTACTTATATTTACAATTGGATGATAGTATAATGATGAGTGCATATTAGTTTCACATTTTTAAACAGGCCAGGGGCTCTGTTTTGTGCATTGAAAAATATGGCCCTAGGTACACAGGTTGATTGATTGATTGAATATTAACGTCGCACTGTTCAGCTACACGAGGGCTTTTGGCGACGGACCACGTAATTTTGAACCATGGTCAAGTGACGTGGATGACACCTGAGCTGGCACCCCCTCTCCCTAACTACCACACCCACCAACGGGAGGACGTTTCAGCTCTCGACAGATTTAACGTGCATCGCTGCCCTACACGGCGGGTCTTTAGTGGTACTGGGCTCCGAACCTGTGACAAAGCAAGCCACAGTCCGATACCTATACCACTCGGCTACCGCGGCCGCCCTAGGTACACAGGTTTCCCCTACTTATATATTATTGCAACATATTGGCAACGTTATATGAAACGAAGCACCTGGTTGCCAATTCAGCATGTACAACACAGGAAATTGAGGGTACTTATGAAATATCGCATCAATTGCCAATTCTATTAATGACTCACCAAGTTGGCAACCCCGATGAGAGAGAGACACACTGAAAATTGGTAACTTTTGTGCTTTATTTCATATAATAACGCCAATAAGACGTAAGTACCAATTCACACACACACAGAGTTGTCAAATCAGCGCGAATTATTAATAGAGTTGGCGATTGTTTTGATAATACGTAAAGTACTGAAATCTGTTCAGTCTGACGTACATGAAACACTATAGTTTTAAAAAATGCTTTTATAGTTAATCGTACTAAAAAGTAAAAAATTAAATCTTAATATAAGAATGGGTTCAGTCCGAGAGCCCACACCCATGGAGCAGATTATTTTGGTTGGCGATAATTGCACCATCTTGGTAACTCTACTTTTTGATACATTATGTATGGTAAACCTAACTATTTCTGGAATTTTTTGTATTTTGTCAGCGGGCATATCGAATTGCGTCATTTTGTTGTTGGGTCCCGGGCTGGAAGTATGGCACGTGTGTGAGTGGATATACCTTTGAATTGTGTACTTTGTTGAATGCGAAATGTAAGAAAAATTGATTGAATGGTGTATGGAGGAAGAATTGATTGCTTTTGAATTATGAATGTTCTAAATGCAATGAGCGAATGGGATTATACGAACGAAAGAGTGCTGTTTTGGATGGATTTGAACGGAGATTTTGAATGGGTATATTCGACCATTACCTCGCAGAATGTTTATGGCCGCGCTCCCACGATTATTCTCTTAACGATGAGGCCTTCAAGGCTTTTGTTAAAATCCGCTGTCATGCTGTACCCTCCACTCGGAAAAGATCAGCAGTAAGAAAGTAAGTGCTGTTTTTTTTTTTTCATTTTTAAATACGTTTGATTAATTTTTGTATTGTTTACATATATTTTCATTACGATCCACCTTGTCCCGCCATCTCATTCTGGCTTGGCGCTTTTTGGTTTGTCGCCAAGGATGTGGGCTCTCCTAGGACTGAACCTAAGAACAAAATGATTAACGAGAGAAAATTAATGTCATTGTGCTAAAGGGTGGGGGACCCTTGTACTACATTTTTACACTAACTTTTTGTATTACAGAATAGAACTATTAAGAAATTATAACAATTGATATCAAGCACCCCACGCTTTTAAAATGCAGTTATTTTTCCATTTTCCCCACATTCAATTTCCATAGATTTAACCTGGCATTTCTAAATACCTTGTGTTCTGTTTTTTTTAAAATCCTGGCACCCATATTTTCTAATTGGTTTTCTACAAAAAAGTACTTACATTTTTGCTTCATAATGTAATTCCTCTTTTGTCAGGAATAAGCCATTCTCTTTTAAACTATTTTCATGTTGAGTTCTTATTGCGAGACCATCATCTTACAGGGGAGGCTACGATGCATGGATCACCGATTCGATCCATTTTTAGTACACTTGTAGGGGCATAACCAGGAGTACGGTTGGCTCCTATTTTAACCCACCCCGGCCAAACAGGGCGATAAGTGCGCCAAGCTATCTACCCTTTTCATTAAAATTCCGTTGACCAATAGGCTCAAAATTTTAATTATGGCAACCCTAAAACCAATATATATACAGAAAAATTTAACCATTTCCTTCTTTTTTCACGGTTAAACGATCTGGTTCGAACGATCTTTTTACTTTTTTAGAATTCGTGTGAGTACCGGTTTTTCAGAATGAGTAGCCGAATGGAACATCTAACTATTTCTTTTTTGCTGTTTTGGAAGAAAGGGGACAAAAAAGAATTTGCTTGAATGTAATGTATGCGTGAAAATTTAATTTCTAGCAGGTATGAATGTCCTAAATGTGGAAAAAACATGGTTATGAGAGAAAGGAAGGGAACGATTGATGGGTATGAATGGAGATGCCGCACGAAAGGAGGAGAGAATCCGCATGATGTATGCAAGAGTATAAGAAAAGGTACGTGGTTCTCTAAGAGTCATTTAAGTGTGTGTGACATTTTAATTTTTTAACGCGTCATTTTTTTGGAAAGTCAATGAATGAGTTTGCTGTGAAAGATGTGAGAGTGAATAAAAATACCGTGGTTGATTGGTACATGTTTTTGCCGAGAGGTGTGCATGGCTGCGATTTTGAAAGAAAGTGAACCACTCGGTGGTGAAGGAAAAATTGTTGAAATTGAAGAGAGCATGTTTGGTAAAATGAAGTATGGAAAGGGGAAGCCTGTGAATGGTCAATGGGTGTTTGGAGGAGTTGAAAGGAACTCGAATAAATGTTTTTTTAGAGTGGTGCCAAATCGAACGAAAGAGGAACTTTTGAGTGTTATAAAAAGGAGAGTGGGTGGTACCAGGGTCCGTTATAATTTCGGACTGTTGGAGGGCCTACAATTGCCTTTCGCATGAAGGTTATCAGCATTTGCGGGTCAACCACAGTCTGACTTTTTAAGGACCCTGAAACCGGTGCTCACACCAATTCAATCGAAGGCACGTGGTCGGCGATTAAAAGATCGTTACGGAACCATGCGGCGCATGTGGAGGGCCAATTCGACCTCTATTTAGCCGAATACATGTGTGGCGACGCCGAGAGGGCATTCGTTAGATGATGATGTTTTTCGAGAATTTCTCCGTGCGATCACCACATTGTACCCCTCCCATGGAGAAAGACGTTCCTTCGTAAGCACGTAAGTTTTATCCATTTTTTTTCCATTTCAGTTTGCTTCGCTGAACTGTCCAATTTCAGTTTTTTTTTATGGTTATCGACATTTTCCGTTCTTTGAACGTCGTCGGTACGAGTTTGAAAATCGCGATTTGGCGCCATTTTGGCGCGGATCAAAAATTAGTCGCCAAGGGGTGGGCGAAACTAGGAATTTACAGGAGTACAACGGTTGCAAGTAGTGGGTGCGCTTCTCAGCCGTTTCGAGAATTAATTAATCGAAATTCGAGTTGCGTTCATATGCCTTTACGTTAGCCAAAATTCAACGAGCGCGTAGCGTAGCGGTAAAGCCCTGCTTCGTAAGCGCGGGATCGTTGGATCGAATCCCGCCGGTGAATTCGATTTTTTTTCTAATATTTCATATTTTTGCAAATTTAGGTGTCTTGAATAATTGTTTTGGAATCAATTGTATAATTTATTTTTTTAACGGAAAAAGGATTCTGAAAAATCATACAGGAGTGAACTTTTTTTTCAACCACATAATTTACGTTATCTGCATTGCAAATAAATAAATAATTATAATACAAGTAACAAATTATTATACAAATAATATTAGTATAATTATTTATTCGTTTTATATTATAATACAAATAAATAATTATTATACAAGTTTATGTGTATTCTATTATATGTACACGCTTTTATACATAAAGGCACTATTTTTCCGTTCATTGCTGTTCTACCATTCATTGCCGACTTCCTCGTACCCTGTAAGCAGTGACTCATCTATGGGTATTCGTTGGGACGTATTCTGACCTGGCGAGGACAGCTGTACACAAACAAAAGATTTCGGTTATTAAGAAAGTAAACGGGTCTCCCCAGTAAACGTTCAAATCCGCATTCGTTCGCTGGCTCTTGAGGTAGTAACATCGTAAAATTTTGAATAATTGTGAGATGTCTCATTTTACACGCGATAGTTATGTGCCGGGGCCTTCGAAGGCCGAAGAAAGTGATACTCATTCAAATTCCCAGACTAGTGAAGAGGCGAAATACAGTTAAAAACGGCGCTAGTGTATTGTGAGCAGCTCCTTCTCGAAAATCGCGACGGAACCTTCTGCAGTGATTAAGGAAGAACATATGAAAATTGGAGAAAAATTGTACAGCACAATAATGGAAACACTGACAGAAAATATAATTGTTATAGAAGACGATCTTATTTTGTTTGAAGAAGGTCTGTTCGAAGAAGTCGAAGATTCTGGATTACAATCAGACGACGATGAAAAAAGGTCGAAAATTGATACGGATGACATTCCGCTTGATTATAAAATAAAGGTAGTTAATTTTGCGAAAGAGCACCCAAAATGGAGCCTGAAAAATCTGCAAAAAAAGGGAGGTTCCCGTCTGAAGAGAATGGATCAGTTGAAAATACGGGAGGAACAAATTAGGAGAGGTGGATCCACGAAGATAAATATGCAACAATTGATAAATGGACTCGTGATCGCTTTGTGGAAGCTCGTCAATCCAACCAGCAAGTCACGACGAGGAACTTGCAGCAATGGGCTCTAGCTGCTGCCAGCCAATTTCGGATTTGGAATTTAAAGCTTCAGAGGCGTGGGTCAAGATCTTCAAACGAAAACACCGAATTCGACAAAGAAAAATAACGAAATTTGTGTCGGAGAGAGAAAACCGCGACAATGGAGGAGACCCATGCTGCTGCAGAAAAGTTTCGTCTCCATACACGAGCCCTCATCCCGAACTACGACAAGGATTTTGTCCTCAACACCGACCAAACAGGTATTCGAGATTTTTTTTCTTTCATACTAAAGTAAAATATCATGTAGACAATAAAATACTTATATTTTACTCTTTTTGTCAGGTGCCAATACCAATCGACGTACACCGAACCCTCGCAGAGCAAGGATCGAAGGTTGTGCTTGTTAAGCGGAAGGATATGAATAAGGTCACGCATTCGTATACCGCACAATATGTTGTGACCCTATCCGGAAAACTACTTCCAACGGTTTTTCATCTGTCTGCAAGAGGCAAATAGAAACTTTGGACCGAGGGTGCAAAAATCAGTCGACGAGTATGCGAAAATATATACAAACGTTGCCATTACATCCCAAAGTCTGGCAAGCTGACAACAGCATTGTACAAAGATTTTTCTGATCGATGTGATGAAGCCATATGTGAAGGAAGAAAAATTTCTTCCTAAATTGATTCTTGGGGAGGGCAAACAAACCCGGTTTTGTATGACGAAATTTTCACAGATGATAAGGGTATACCAACTTGCACCATGAAAGTAATACCACCAAAATGCACTACTCCATTAGTGCAGCCGTGTGATGTTTATTTTTACCGGCAAGTGAAGAACTTTTGTCAAGAGACTACAGAACTGCGCTTACATTATCGAACAGGATAGAGAAATATCTTCCAGAGAAGATTGTATCAAAATTCAGTTTCGTACACCATCAATTGTCGGAACCAATTTTCTGTTGCATGTTAAAATACGCGTGGTTTGCCGCCAAATTGTGCGATGACCGGACATCGTTCATGAACGTGAACGAAGTTTGCTTTCGGATAGATGTGCTAAAAATTCCTGCGAATGCAAAAATTCGGCATTTATCACTTGCGCAAGATGCCGCAATAACTATTGTTTTCCTGCTTCTATGACCGATATCATCCTACTTCGTGCAGTAATTCGGCGCTCGAACAGCACGATAGTGAATAGAAAATAGGGTAGAATAAATAGTTGTACAAAATACTGGGAATAAAAGTATTCTTCAATCTCCTGTATATGATTTTTCAGAATCCTTTTTTTCCGTTAAAAAAATAAATTATACAATTGATTCCAAAATAAATATTATTGAAGACACCTAAATTTGTAAAAAAATATGAAATATTAGAAAAAAAAATCGAGTTCACCGGCGGGATTCAATCCAGCGATCCCGCGCTTACGAAGCAGGGCTCTTACCGCTGCGCTACGCGCTCGTTGAATTTTGGCTAACGTAAAAGGCATATGAACGCAACTCAAATTTCGATTAATTAATTTCTCAGAAACGGCTGAGAAGCGCACCTTACTACTTGCACCCGTTGTACTCCTGGTTATGCCCTACACGTGTACTAAAGATGGATCGAATCGGTGATCCATGCATCGTAGCCTCCCCTTGTTAGATTGAAAACTATTGGATACCAAAATCTTATTTGTAGCAATTTCAAAACCATGCCTAAAAGATATTTGGTGTGTAGTGTACTGATATATATATATTGTTCCAATGTGTGGTATTTTTGAACAGTAGTTTTTATACATGTGAACTTCAAAAAAATACATGCCTTCATGTGTAATATTTAGAAAATCATACTTTTTAAACCTGTTATCATGTTTCTAGATGATGAATGCTTTATTCTTAATTTGCGCATTAATTTCATTTCTACTAGTAAGCAAATAATTCAATATATATTACATTAAAACAATGGAGTTGACTATAGTATCGATTGTATAGTGTTTATAAAAAATAACTTATAGATGAAGGTATGTTGTTTCAAAAATCTCACTTATATTCTTGTTTATTTTTTGAATGTATGATATGTATGTGTCCAATTTCCAGAATAAATATTTCAAAAATATATGATTTTGGTTTGTTTTATTTTTCTTGTTTACAGTGAATCATTGAGAAAAAAAGAGGCATTGAAAATAAAATGCTGTACATTGGATTATGGTTCTACTGTTTTAGTTGTTTTTACATTCTTCTAAGGACTGAAATTTTTAAGTATTTTAATTTTTGATTAAAAAAACATTAACTTAAAAACTATAATATTTTTCTTTGGTGATAGGAGAGTATAAAATCAGTTAATATGAATAAAAGACTAGCTTAATTTGTAATATATATTGCAATGAATTTTTCTATATTTCCATCTAGATGAATGTGTGTTTCTATTTAAACAAAACAATTCTAAAAAAGTACTTACACACACACACCTGGGCCTAATGAGTGTTATTTTAGTCAAAAGGCTTTTTCTTCATTGCGTAATATGTAAAGAACTATTTCTTTCTTATTTTGTTTTGAAATTTTTACTATATAAAATCTGTTATTCATCCTAATGTTTCCAAGATATTCTAATAGCTTATTATTGAAAGACTGAATTTAAATAAAAGTTAATTTTCTGCTTGTATAGGATTTTTAAAAAAGAAACAATATAATTCTTTTAGAAACATAAATATAACTTGTAATAAACCAAATTGCTTTTAGAACTAGTTCAAATGCTTACAAATTTAACTATTTCATCGAATCTATTTTTGTTATTTTCAAAGATTTAAATCTGATGTATAAGTTCGAAGACAAAGTTTTTGATCAAATAATAGGTGTATTTGTTTTCTTATAAAGTAAAATTTTAGTTGTATTGGCGACAGCATATAAAATTAAGTACATGGTTGCTAATTCAACGCGTACGAGATATGGCGAATTATCTTGAACGTTGGAATTTTTGCGATGATACTAAAGTACCTTTTTGTAACACAATAAATGCAAAGGAATTTAAATTTTCGAAGTTAAGTGGTAAAAACTTCATATATAAAATGTAAATTAAATAATATAAAAGATGGAAAAAAATGAAATTTACCAACTTAAGTATCGCATATTTAGATCCCTTTAAATTTGATTTGATGTATATTTTTATGTTGAAAATTCGTATTGTATACAACAGTATCGAAAATAAATAACATACAAACTCATATTTGACCTCATAAATAAGTGCATTACACACTCATCTAGCTGCTATATTCTCAAATTTGATCCAGTAACAGGTTCAAAAATGAGTATGCGATGTTTACAATTTTGAGTACGTAGTCGCGTTGCAAAAGATGAGAATGGGCTTTTCTCAAATTTGAGTATGTTTGCATCGGAGCTATTTTGAGTATGTGACGTATTCAAAAGTGAGTATTTTGTACTCCGTTCTGAATACCGGTTTTTTGCAGTGTCCGCAAGATCAGATTGATAATTTGATACTCAACATGCCTAGGCATTGTAAGGCCTGTATTGCATCGTCCGGAAGACATACTCCTTATTAACCATCATACTAACCATGTTATACTGTTTTTTGTAAATAGGTTCTTTTTTAAAATTTGCTCCAGGAGTAAAAATTGCAATTTTTATTAATTATGTCAAGCATGTAGCATCTTTTTGCTCTTTACCTTTTGTTTAATAAATAAACTTTACAAATAAGTCAAATTTGTTTTGCTTCTGTCTCTTTCTTTGCCTGAACTTCATTATCCTTAATTTATGGACATGAGTGTATACTAGTAATTATAGAAATAAATTATTTCTTCGATACTTGTCATTGTGAGTGCGTTTGTTCGGTGCGTGTTTTCGTTGTATTCGAAAACAAAGCTAGAATTACCTAAAAGTAAAACATGGACCACAACCATCGTCTGTTGATAAAAAGTAACACTTTACACTTTCTGCAAACCGGCTCAATCGTTAGATTCGCGATTTCCTTACCTACGACTATTCCAGAAGCAAAAACGTATAAGAATATTTAACCCGCGCGATCATGAAGGTTGGGTCTTAAAAAGGGATATAATACAAAAAAAAATCCACTGAAAGTTCTATGAGGAGGAGAAAAAAATATATATTACATAAGTAGTTTTTTTTTTTTTTTTTGGAAAATGTGCGCGTGGCTTCCTGATTTTATTATACATATTGGATGTTCGTAGGTGTAAAAGAGACTTTCTTATCAGTATCTTTTACGCTTTTGTTAACTGTAGGTGGTATAAAATAGTTTCTGAGCAGAAGATGTGCAGGCTTGGAGCAATCCAGAGAAACTGGTTTTTTGACGTGAATACGTTTTTAAAATTGCTTCCATAGGGAGGCAATTAAAAAATATTAATGGATAACGAAGGATACAGTTTGGTGTTGCAGCTACATAACTATAATCTCTATCCAAAATTCAATTACACCACTGGATAGCTAAGGGATCAAAAAATTATAACGCTGTGTAAGGACTCATCTCACGTGGAGGAGGAGTGCCGCCATTTTTAAGGTAATTTTGCTGCTTATCGAGATTTTATTTCACTTTTAACTCCGGAGAAGCTGCGACATTCGTTTTTGTTTCAATCGGCTGCTCTCATCAAAATTTATCGATTATATATAAACATTAGTGTAAAATAGGGACAATGAATATAATAAGGTGTTAACCCTCCAAGCGGTTAGCACGGCCTTTTCTGCCCTACTAGAGAGGCTTCAAAAACGGACAACACGGAATTTTCCGTAAGGCAGGGGACTCACCAAAAATGCACCAAACGTAATTTTACCTCCTCAAGTAATGTGTTCGAAAGCGGAAAAAGCCGTGTTTTCCAAATTCTTCCTCCCCCTTTAAAGGCTTAACATCTTGAAAGATAATTAGAGATGGTCGGGGAGACACAATGGACATTGAAGGGAAGTTTTATGGCTCGCGGGAAACCGGTTCTTCCCCTGCAGCAATCGTAAAAAACTGGGAATAATTTCTTTAAACCCAAGAGCCTACGGAAATAATTGTAAGTCAACGAATTGAGAAAATTAGGGGATAGCTTGATAAAAATCTCATTTTTTTTCCTTACCTTAAAATTCTCAAATGGAATTAAGTTTTTATAATGTATGTCTAATTTTTTAAAAATATCTATAGTATTTAAAAATTCAAAGTATATATTAAAACATTCAGGATAATTTACTGTTTCATTTTTCTTATTTTAATCAACACTTTCAGGGAATTTTTTAAAAAGGATTATTTCGTTATGTGTCAAAAATTAACAGAAAAAAAAAAAAGGTTCAAAATTTAAAATCTTTTAAAATTTTGACACTCCTAAACATGAATAATTTTAAGCTTCTTATTACATTATTTGCAAAAATTTTGACACATTGCTAAAAAAAACCCTATTTAAATATTTTATTTTTTTATAATTTTTAAAGCCAGGTATTCAGGGCATCTTACATAGAATCCCTAGTTTTGTGTTGTTCAGATAACGAATTATATTTGAATTTTAAATGTCTGAACATTAATTTCATTCAAAGAGAACGTAAATTACAAGCTTATATTTTTAAACTTGAATCTTCAAATAAAAGAGTAATCACAAAAGCATCTTGAAAAATTTACAGTTAACATTTGTGCATATAAATAAATATAAAGATCCTTTTTAAATTCAAGTTAAAGAAATACCTATTTATGCAAAATCCCTCATCATTTATGTTCCATTAGTGGTTGTTTGAAGAAAAGATTATTAAAATTTGGACATTTTTATAATCTTAACCATGCAAAACTAGGAATTTTATATTAGCTGCACTGAAATTCTGCATTTGAATTTCGAAAAAGATATTTATGCGTGTCTTACATGCTCAGTTGAAAAATATATATTTACCATAAATATATATAAATACTAATAATTCTTTGGATATTTAAAAAATATATTTAGATTACATTTTTAATACATATATATGTATTCCACTTCTAATATTTTTTTCATGTATTCCTTAAATTTCATATTATTTAATTAAGTTAGGGAATATTAACGTCGCTCTCTCTCTTCTCTACTCAAACTCTAGGGCTTTTGGCGACGGACCTCTGGCCGGGGTAGCCAAGTGGTCAAGGTATCGGATCATGGTTGGCATGCCACGAGTTCGAGCTCAGTGCCACAAAAGACCCGCCGTGTAGGGGTGATGCATGTTAAATCTGTAGAGAGCTCAAACCTCCTCCGTTGGGGAAGTATGGTAGTTAGGAGAGGGAAGCCAGCTCAGGTGTCGCCCTCATCACTTGACCATGCTTCGAAATTACGAGGTCCATCACCAAAAGCTCTCGTGTAGCTTAACAGCGCGACGTTAATATTCACTCACTTAGGGAGGGACCTCGTAATTTTAAACCATGGTCAAGTAACGAGGACGACGCTTGAGCATCGTTCTCCTACACGGCGGATCTTCTATGGTATTGGGGTCGAACTCATGACACGACAGCTACGAGTCCGTTACCTTGACCATTAGGCTAGCGGAGCCTCATAATTTGGTTGAAAAATGCATGTTATGTTTAAAAATATGCTGAAACATTTAATGTGAACTTGTAATAGATTTTTACATAGAGATATATCTGTGAGATGCTAAAACGACAATATGTAAAAGTTATGAGAATATCGATGACAGTTTTGAAACATTCAATTTAAATTTCAGTTTCAAATTTATTCGTTTTTTTCGTATTTAATATTAAATAGTCGCCATAACAAATTAATAGTTTAACGCATTCATAGATTATAAAAAATAAAGGTATAAATGACATTTTGGGAATAGTAAGATTTATAGCTTTGAATTCAGACTTCTCTTTGCAGGAGTGTAGACTATTAAAAGATTGATGTAGAAGTTATATAGAAAACTAACTGTTGGGTCACAACTAAAGAACTCAAAAAGTCACTTTCAGTTAAGTGGACTGTTATTTATATATATATTTATTTACTTTATTGCTCAGCTCGCTCGATTTGACTCCTTTCTCAATGGAGTCCGAGGTTACACAGATTCATTAGACACTCTGAGCGCTAGAGGGCGCTCTACATTTACATACGTACTCTGAACATGCCGCATCGGCCTTGCAATGTTTTTCAACATGCAAGATTTACACAGAACATAATCATAAAGATAACACACAGAAATACAATACTTCAAAATACAAACAAAACAACATACAAATGAAGACAATGTATAAAGCAATTGATACATCACACAGAATTTAAAAAATACTATTTTACACACAAACATTACTATCTTAAGGGTTATATATGCTACTTCACACACACACTGTTTCAATTGGTAGAATGCACAGTTTCGAAATGGGTCTCTTAAATATACCTCTAGTGGTTTTGACTTCCACTACTCTTACTTTGGAATCCTTTCCTGGATAAATATTGTTGATTCTACCTTAATGACCATTGACATGAAGGTAAATCATCCTCTTTTATTATAACCATATCTCCAATTTTAGCATTCTTTTTCTCGAAATGCCAAAATGAACCACGTTAATTGAAATGCCACTCTGGTGCAAACTATTTAGATAGTCTACACTCCACCTTTCCAAATTAATTGAACTATTTTTGTAATTTTCTGCCAATTATCCAACCTATTTTGATTTAAATTAGTTAAATTAGGCTCAACAATTGATGTAATTGATCTACCTATCAAAAAATGAGAAGGAGTCAATACATTTAAATCATCTAAGTCAGAAGATAATGGGACAAGAGGACGAGAATTTAACATCCCCTCTATTAAGATAATCACGGTCAGATACTCTTCATATGTTAATCTAATGTTACCTACTGCTCTCTTTAAATAGAACTTAAAAGATTTAACGCCTGCCTCTCAGAGACCTCCAAAATTTGGGGTTCTAGGGGGAGGAATTTCCAATCTATGGCTTCAGAGGCCATATAACTTGCAAGTGCCTCATCAGGTTTACACACCAAATTAAACAATTTTTTAAGTTCTATATTTGCACCCACAAAATTTGTTGCATTATCAGAATACAACTTAGCACATTTACCTCTCCTAAATATAAAACGCTTAAGTGTAGCAATAAATGCATTAGAGGTTAAATCAGTCACAATATCTAAGTGCACAGCTTTAGAAACAAAACATATAAATACACAAACATAGATTTTGTTATATACACCTTTTCTGTGCTCTTTGTACTTAATGTAAAAGGGGCCACAGAAGTCCACACCTGACACATTGAATAGATAATTTTTGATAACACTATCCTTTGTCAAGTCAGCCATTATTTGATCAGTGCAAGTAGGATTGGCCTTACAACAAATTACACAATTATGAACAACTTTTCTACAAATATTACGGCCCTTCAATATTCAAAAATTTTGCCTGATCTGATATAACAAGGATTGTGGACCACTATGTAAAAACTTTTTATGAAAATACTCAACTATTAAATAAGTCAATTTATGTTTCGAAGGCAAAAGAATTGGAAATTTCTGGTTATAATTACTATCACTATTTCTCAAAATCGACCTCCAACTCTCAAAATCCCTTCACTATCAATAAATGGATTGAGTGTTTTTACTCGACTGTTGGAAGGTACCATGGCAGAATTTTGAATACCATTGATCTCTACTTTAAACTCTTCATTTTGTACTAATTTCAAAAAAAGCTGCTCAGCCTTTTTTAATTCTCCTAAGTCTAGAGGCCCAATTCTTTTGCTTTCTTTGCTCTTACAATTATAAACAAATCTACAAATAAAACTTAAGACACGAATAATTTTAAAATAGTCATTACTAAGGTTAAGTAAATTATTTACAAAAAGAGTTAATAGCAGCATCAAGAAAAAGTTAGAAAATTCACTACAGTTTTTAAGTTCACCTGGATCCTTGATCACTGCAACAGGAATTTGTCGTTGTGAGTACTGGTTGCTCATCAGAAATTTAGGACCATTCCACCACAACTCACAGGTTTTAAGTTTTAGAGAATCCATTCCTCTGGAAACGAAGTCGGCAGGATTGTCCTCTGTTGCCACATAACGCCATTGTTCACTGGAAGTCATCTCCTGGATTGTAGCAATCCTGTCAGCCACAAAGGGTTTTAGTTGATATGACTCCTTCCTTATCCATGACAAAACTCTCATGGAGTCACTCCAAAAGAAAAGTATTAGTCACTTTTAATTTTAAAGCTTGCTTGACACGATGCACTAATTTTTCTAACAGCACAGCGGCACATAGCTCAAGTCTGGGATTCGTTGTTTGCTTGGTAGGTGCAACTCGGGATTTACTGACAATAAGATGTACAAGCATCTTTCTATCTGATGTTATGGATTTGGAGTAGACGACAGCTCCATATGCTGACTGGGACGCGTTGGAGAATCCATGCAGCTCGATCACTTCCGGTTGCTCTAGCACAATGCATCGATTGATGTTGATGTCACATACTACCTGAAGTGATTCGACAAATTGTCGCCATTCTCTATTGATTGTATCTGGAAGCAAATCTGTCCAATCAATCTTTAACATCCATAGTTTTTTAAGGAAGATTTTCGCCTTCGCCACCACAGGAAATAAAAATCCTACAGGATCATATAGCCTGGCGATGGTTGACAAAACATCCCGTTTGGTATTTAATTCGTGCAAGTCTATTTTTACTCTGAAGGAGAAGCAATCATGCATGGGGTTCCAATAAACACCCAACACTTTTATCTCTGATGAATCTGAAAAATCATAATTTTCGGAAACCTCAATCAATTCCGTATTATTTCGGCACCACTTATGAAAACCATACCTCCTTTAGCGAAGATATTGATCAGTTGATTTTTCAGTTCTTTTGCTTCTAATACGGTCTCTGCACCGGTAAGTACATCATCAATGTACAGGTTGCTCATCACAACTGAAGTCTATAATGAAAAATCCTCTGCTTCATCTAGGACTAATTGTTTTAGCGTACGTGTCGCTATAAATGTTACACTCGTTGTTCCATAGGTCACAGTTGACAACTCAAAGGTTTTTATTGGTTCGTCCATGTTCAATCTCCACAGAATGCGCTGAAGTTTACGCTGATCTGGATTAATCCAAATCATTCGATACATTTTTTGCACATCCGCAAGAATGCAAATATATGTGCTTTCTGAAAAACATTTTGAACAATTATTGAAAAAAGGTCATTTGTGCAACTCCCTCATTGTATTGTAGAGAGTTTAAAGAATAACCATTTGTAGTTGCACTCGACGCATTAAAAACTCCACTCAATTTACTTGTTTTTTATCAGAGCGATAAACCCCAAGATGTGGTATGAAATACATTCCACACTCCTCTTTCTCATCTACCTCTTGCATATGGCCTAGCTCTTTATACTCTTTTAAAAAAATCTCTATATAATTTTAAATAGTTAGGCTCACGTTTTAATCTATTCCATAAAGAATTTAATTTTTAAGGGCAATATCTTTTTGACTAGCCTAAACAATTTGGATCCTTTTTAAATGGCATAGATACTGTATATCTTCCGTACTATTTCTAGTATTATTTTTTGAAAATGCTCCCTCACAAATTATCATTTCCTTATTTTTTATTGTCTCAGGTTCAACATTTTCGATTTCCCAAAATCTCCTCATTGTCTTTTCTAAATCGACATTATTTTTGATTAACCCACAGTGAGGTTTATTATCACTAGAAACTGGAATACTCCCACTCGCAATATAGCCGAAGTCTGTATTCTGAAAAATTAATTTTGTATTTAAAAGATTTGTTTATCCTGGTAAAAAATTTCATAAAGATTTCTGCTCCTAACAATAAATCAATATTTCCCGGAATGTTGAAATTTTCATCCGCTAATTTCTCTCTAGTGAAATTACCCAAACTAACGTTAAATGGTTGAGGAATCATATCCGTAATTCGCGGCACTACAAAAAAGTCTGCATTAGTTTCATAACTATTTCCTCTATTTGCAATTGTTGCATTAATGCGCGATTTAATCGTTAACTCTGAATTATTTAATCCTGAAACTAAAATGTTTATTTCCTCTCTTTTAAATTGAGTCTATTCATACACTGTTGCGAAATAAAATTGCTTGTTGAACCACCGTCCAACAGCGCTCTGACTTCCTTCATTGTCCCAAAGGAATCTCTAATGAAACAAATCGCGATTGAAAGTAAAACGGATTTCGATCTTACGTAACTCGTTGCAGTAAACAGATGTCCTGCACCCTGAGAAGAAGACACCTCTTTCGCAATCTCCCTATGTAATTTATGGGTTTGAACACAAACGCCTTCGCTGAAAGTTGACTCATCGAGGATTGCTCTGTTTCCGGCTCTTTCTGCCCCCCAATGAAGAAGGCTGAATGACCCTTTCACTCGTAAAATTTGGGTCTCCAGAGAAACACAAAAAAAAAATTATGCTTTTTTTGGCAGCATTTACAAAGAACTTTACATTTACAAAACTTGACTCTATGCAAATGTAAACAATTAAAACAGAAGGAATTATTTTTAACAAGTTCTACCCGTTTATTTACTGATAATTGCTTATATTGAGGACATTTATTTAAAAAATGACTATCAGATTGACACAAAACACATTTTTTGCCCTTGACATCTGAGAAAATTACTCTAGACATATTTTTTAGAATTTTGATTTTTGCGACAATAATTAATACTCTCACTCAGTGGTTTTCCTCGCGATGAATAAAATAAATCAATTTCTTTTCCCAACGTTAAAGGATCAAACCATCTATCTGCTTGTCTGACACTAATATGCGATGCGGTTTCTTTATCTAAAGTACTAAATATTTTGTCTCAAACTATTAATTGTTTTAAAACCTCGAAATTTGAAACATCCCTCAATTTTAAATAGTATTCCCAATTTGTTGTTAATCTACTCGCAAACTGGACATGGGATTCACAATTTTGCCGTGTTGCGTTCTTAAAATTCTCTAAACACGATTGAGGATTTGGCTCAAATTCTTGGAGTATTATGGACTTTGTTTTATCATAATTTTTTAAGATCCTTATCTTTCAGGTTTGTAATGGTATTTGCAGCTTTTTCTCCTAATAAATATAACAAAATCTCAGGCTTAAATTTATCAGTAACACTTTTGGCTGCAAATGCACGTTCTAATGATAAAAAAAAGAAACTCCATCCCCAGTTTTGTCGGGAATTTTCACTGTAAGTGTACGGATACTTTTAATTAAAGAATCTACAGAAGCGGAATCATTACAATTAACTTCAGTATTATTGTCTTCATCATTTGCTCGTATTTTCGCTATCTCTAAATCAAGCTTACACTTTTCTCTTATTTTTCTAACTCTAATTGCTGACTTTCGACATACTTCCTTTTTCTTCGATAATTAAATTTGCTAACTCATGCACGGAATCAGGATCGTTTTTGTATCGATCACAGTTTTTTATAGATCCATGAAGTCTAAAACATTTAATTTATCACACACACCACAATTCTAATTCAGAAGCGATTCGCCTCAAGTCTTCTTTTTTTTGCTCCTTTAAACATCGTTAAAGTTTAAAGTTCGATTTTTCAACGAAAAGTCAAAAACAACAGCACATACCTTGTATTTTCAATGCATAGGTCTCTCCGGTTGAGACTGGACCAGAATATTGGGTCACAACTAAAGAACTCAAAAAAAAGTATCTTTCAGTTAAGTGGACTGTTATTTATTTACTTTATTGCTCAGCTCGCTCGATTTGACTCCTTTCTCAATGGAGTCCGAGGTTACACAGATTCGTTAGACACTCTGAGCGCTAGAGGGCGCTCTACATTTACATACGTACACTGAACACTAACATTTAAAATATATGGAAAACAATATCAGCAATTCCATGATCTTGACGAGCAGAAGACGGCATTTTTACTTTTAGTAGGGTAGAGTTAGCATAAGGTAGGAGCTTGTAGAGTAACCAACCAGGCCTCTGTAGTTTTGGCAGGTAATGAACTCCCAATTGTTGTTTTCAGTAAGGAATATAAAAATAACAAATATAAAAATAAGTAATGTAAACTTTATATATTTTAATAACAATGAATTGTGAAATTAATTTCCAATTCATTGTTGCGAGTTGGCCGTAACTACGGTACTATCAACCGTATATACTTCTTATATTCGCTCGTAAACTTTACTCCTTTAAGGTAACAGAACACCTTCGAAGAAAATTTTTGAATTAACCTGAATTTTGCCTGTAAATGCATATTTATGACCTTATGGGTCTCTAAAATTAGAAAAACACCCAAGAAAATTTTTGTTACTATACATTTAGTGTCAGGGGTATTTTATAAAAAAAATTAGCAAAAATAAGACTTTTACGCAACTGAAAATAAAATATATATATTGACATTTTGTAAATTGAATAATATAGCATACAACTTTATCTAGGGAATAGACTGGCCTTTATTATAACTATTATGTGGGAAGTTACTGTGTTTCGAGCTTCTATATGTTGACATTTTCTTTAAAGCTATTGTAATTTTCATTTTGTCATATATAAAAAATTCTACTCAACACAAACTCTTAAGAAAGGTCTATTCCCTATAAGTATTAAACAAAAAAATACATATAAAAATTTATTTCATTCAAGCATAATTTTTTGAGATATTGTGTTTTGCGATAAGAAAATGTGAAAAACTCATTTTGAGAAAACGACAAAATAACATTAAACTCATCTGATTACAAGAAAACACTTACTTTATTATTAAAATACACCAGATTTATAACCTTTCCCCTTTTTTCTAAAACACTATTTTTTTTTCTTTTAATGTGCTCTTAAAATTTCTGTGTTTCTTGTTTTGGGGTCTGCGTTATGAATCGATTACAGATTCTGCATCTATCTAAATGTTTATACACTTTTGAAGAGAAAATTTTTTGAATTAACCTGAATTTTTGCCGCAATGCATATTTTATGACCTTTATGGGTCTCAAAAATTAGAAAAAACACACAAGAAAAGTTTTATTACTGCACATTTTTACTGTCAAATGGGTATTTTATAAAAAATAAGCAAAAATAAGATTTTACGCAAAACATGATAATTGAAAATAAAATAAAATACAGTCAGGTCTCTTTATGCGGGATTGTTTTTATGCAATTTTGGTTGTGCGGTTTGTATTTCAAAATTTGCTGTTTGTATTCTTAAAAACATTTCTAGATATTTGTTATTATTATTATTTTTTATACTGAGACGTGTGTAGATCGTAGTCTCTCCCGAGAATTTACGTATCTTTTTGCGCTTACGTCTACGGCCTGGCTGCGACAGTCTTCAGATTCGCATTCGTTTCAGTAGTATTTTCAGTAGTATACCGATATGATATCATTATTTCGAAATTATATTTTCTCTTTAGCGGTGCCTCGTTCATTTTTTATAAAAGTTTCACTTTAATAAGTGTGGTGAATTTAAGTTGCAATATAATAAGCAGCACATTTTGATTTTGGACTAAGGGAGGGTCGTAAAGTTTTATTTTTATTAGAAAATCGCGTAATTCTTAAAATTTCTTTCTAAGATTTTATTTGACCCAATGAGAAAAAAAAACATCAGACAGCCAATTTCGTTGAAACGAAAATTGCAATTTTAGATCGTTTAGGAAAAAGGAGAAGGGATCTATGGGCTATTGAAAATCTAATTTAGGCGAATCTATTGTCAGTGAGTGAGTGAGTGAATTAATATTAACGTCGCACTGTTCAGCTACACGAGGGCTTTTGGCGACGGACCACGTAATTTTGAACCATGGTCATGACGTGGACGACACCGAGCTGGCACCTCTCCTAACTACCACACCACACCAATGGGAGTGACGTTTCAGCTCTCGACAGATTTAACGCATCGCTGCATCCCCACACGGCGGGCTTTAGTGGTACCGATCAAACTCATGACATGCCGCCATGGTTGGATACCTTAACCACCGGGCTACCGCAGCCCCGAATCTTACAAAGTCAGAGCAAATAAAAAGAATGAAGCTGCAATAAGAAAATCGGTCATTTCTTGTACAAAATTAGCACCAAATTTGCATCGTACACAAGGGATGTATTAGAAAGAACGGGGAAAGAGCTATCGCAATTTGGATTGAGGAACAAGTTCAAGAAGGATTCCTTGTAAAGTGATTATTCTAAAACGAAGAAAAAGTGACACACTTTCAAAACTTTCCCCTGAAAATTTAAAAAAATCCTTCGATAACACAATGCACACAAAATCGCTGTGAATGAGCGTTTGCGGTTAGCAGCTAAGACTTTTCTACTGATTCTGAACTGGAATTTTTAAACAAGCAAGCGGATTTTCTTACACAAAGTTCGATTTATATTCATATTTTAATACATAAAATAGAAATTCTTAACATAAACATAGGTTATTATTTCATATATATATATATATATATATATATATATATATATATATATATATATATATATATAT
>BMAU01001556.1:0-164584 GCA_019973935.1 Trichonephila clavipes
AAAACGAGAAAATATATATTAATGTCATTGTGGTAAAAGCGTGGGGTGCTTTTGTTCTACATTTTTACACTAACTCGGCATTTCAGAATAGAACTAGTAAGAAATTATAACAATTAATATTGAGCACCCCACATTTTTATCACAATGACATGGCCTCGCTAATCATTTTATTCTTATATTAAGAATTATTTTTTCCTTTTTATTTCGATTAACTATAAAAGTGTTTTTTATTTTTTTTAAACTATAATTTTTAGGAGTCTAATTTCTTGTAAGTTTTAAGTGAGTGAGTGAGTGAGTGTTGGGTTTTATGGCGCAAGAGCCAAACCTGGCTATACTGCGCCACACGTTTGTTAAGACATTAAAACCCTGTTAAAAACACACATGAATACAATTATATTAAAAGAATTATATATGTGCATGCCTGCATGCACATATGTAAAAAATAAAGTTAAAGTTAAAACATTTTAAAAAGTCAAATTAAATATAAAAAACCAATTTTCTTTATAAAAGCAAATAGATTTTGGTGGGGAGATTCCCCCACCAAGTCAGATAAGGTTAAAACAGATTGATGAAAAAAGGTGATGCGATGATGGTTAAAAACGGGACAATCTATTAAAATGTGACGAACAGTGTAAGAGACATGGCATGAAGGACATTCAGGAGCACGTTCTCCAAACCACAAATGCCGGTGTGTGAAGCGAGTATGGCCAATGCGAAGACGAGCTTGTAAGTTTTAAAGAACATTTTTAGCTTATTAGTAAATTTATGGAAAATGTGTTAACAGTTCTCATAAAAAATTATTTAAAGAGCTTCAACAATTTTTTTCAATATACTTTATGATTCCTTTCACTCTCATTTTCGAATATTGAAAGAATCAAAATTTACTGAACAGAAATTACAGAATGAGCAAAATTAGTTAGTAAAACTGAATATAATCTATATTTCAAGAATGCTTTTTTATTTTTAGAATTTACATATAAATATTAAATGTTCTTGATTACTAATATTTAACGACTATTTTGTTTTATTAATAATTGATCTCGCCATTGTTTAAATTGGATTTATCAGTACTTACATATTATCACAACCTTTTGGCGACATTATATGAAATGAAGCATATGATTGGCAATTCAGCGCATATGACACATGCGAAATTGGTATTGCCAACAATTATTGCCATGTATGTAAGTACTAATTTATCTTATAACCCTGTATCACTTATGCGAAAAAAATGGCCTAAAGTTCTTGCGCAGAGTATCTCACACCCCCAAGGATGTTTACGTTCTGACTATACCATAAAATTTGTATAAAAAAGAAAGAAAAGTAGGAAATACATTAAGAGTGAAAAATGTAATAAGCATAAATTTAGTTTTTCTATTTTTATAAGGGCATTCAGCACATTGTTTATACACTCCTTTAATCTAGTCGTGAGTGAGTGCAATGTTTTCACAGGATCTTAATTTTAAAAAAAAAAATCTTTATCTTATTAAAACTAAACATATAGGAGTAAACTTTGTTTTTTAAATTAAAAAAAATTTGGAATTTCTTTTTTATTTTCTCTTATTGTTCCAGCAATATTTTTTTTTCTTCAAAAGTTTATCTGAAAGTGGATAAGATGTGTACCAATTGTCTCCTTTAAAATTACGTTCTTCCCCAATATTTTTGTTTCTCTCTATATAAAACATTTATTTTTCAATAGTGTCTCCCTCTTCTAAATTAGAATCGATTTCAGTAGAGGAATCATTCACACACACACACATGCTGTTATACATTTCATTCTTCCTCATAACCGTGAAGGGAATTTCTTCATCTGAAAATCTTCCCTTTTCTAAGTCCTGTGATCATGCCTGTGTGATCTAGAACTTATGGAATGATTATAAACCATAAATTTTTTTGGGGATATTTTATTAGAGCAAGGATTTTACATGAATTTTGAAATGGACTTAGGCTTAACAGAGAAAATCAACTGGTCCTAAAGGAAGGTATAGAAAATTTAGGTACTTGCATATTATCTCAACAATGCCAACGTTCAGAATACTTCATCAAGTTAGTGACCCTGATCTGCCACGTGTTGTACATGCTTAATTGACTCAACCACGTATTTAATTTCATTATAATCTGGACAATAAAGTTGCGATAATATGTAAGTACCAAAAATTAATACAGCTTAGGTACAAAAACTCTTGTATGAAAGCATGTTACATACAAGCAAAAAACATAAGAAATCTGAGTAAGGAAGACCTGTGTACCTAGGGCCACCCCATTTTATTTGAATAATACTTAGTTCTAAGTTTTATTACTCAGTTGGGTGAGTTAGAACACCAATTTCTACTTTGGCATTCATTTTGAAATTTTTCAAAAGAAAGCTGTGGTTAGTTATAAATGTAAAACATGTTTACATAGTCCGAAGTAAAGTTCTGTAGCTCATCTCTTTTTATTGTTGTACAAAGTAAGTCAAAAATTTTCTTTGAATTTTTTTTCTTGTACATAATTTTGTTTGTAGCATTAAGTACTAAATAAGATTTTAAATAAATCCTCTTTCCATGTGGATTTTCTGCAGAAGACATTTTGTATAAAATAACCTAGTTTTGTACCTGGGGCCACATAGTTGCCTTGTACCTAGGTACAATTGCAATTAATATTCTTTGTGTTATTATTTTATGGAAAATTTTTTCATGATAAAAAGAGGAAAATGGTCTTAATTATCTGAACCTTTTTGATTTAGTCAAGTTTTTTTATTATTATTGGATGTTATTAAAATGAGAGGAGTATATATTTTGTTCTGAAACTTTCAACATGCTTGATTTATAAAAAAATATCTTATCTACCATTGTTGTTATTTTTCAGGATTATTTTATTTATACAAACATAAGAATTCATTTAATTAACAAAAAAAACCCAATTTTTTATAGTTATAAAAATAATATAATTCTATATAAATCAGATTTTTACGATATTTCAATTAAATTTTTAATTTATCAATTTTTCTCTTAATGAGCAATTATAAATTCCTAACTTTTTTAGATACCTAGAAATCCTGACTGAATAAAATGGTCAAAACCTAATGCAGATAATATAAGAATTATCAGATATTGAAGATTCTCACATTCCACTGATGATGCAAATTCTACAGTAACTGATGTAAGGGATAGCATTGAAAAGGGGGACTTTTGTTTAACAAAAATACAAGGCAAAAAAAAACTAAACATTTTTATTTGGCAGAAGTAATAGATGTTAAAAAAGAACACAAGAGTGTTCAATTTCTGAAGAATATTGCACGTTCAGATAAGTTTCTTTATGATAAAGAAGAAACTTATAAAACTGGCAACAGAAATATTGTCTTCAAACTGTCTAAACCATAATGTGTTGATGCTTCAGAACGACAATGTATGCAGCTCACTTTTGGAACCAGTTTTTAAAATTAAATGTTGGATCAAAATACGTGCAATTCATTAATAATTTGGCACATTGCAATTTAAATGGTTACATGATAAATCAATGTATTAGAGAGCTGATATTGTTTCTTTTATTAAATTCATGTGTGTATGTTTGTTTTCTATTGATTACAGAGTGAAACCTAACTTTCAGGGAAAGGCCCTACGTACAATGATATTGTACCTAGGGCCATTTGTGAATTTTTTAAAACCTTTTATTTCACAGAATTTAATATTTTAAGTACTTATATTTACAATTGGATGATAGTATAATGATGAGTGCATATTAGTTTCACATTTTTAAACAGGCCAGGGGCTCTGTTTTTGTGCATTGAAAAAATATGGCCCTAGGTACACAGGTTTCCCCTACTTATATATTATTGCAACATATTGGCAACGTTATATGAAACGAAGCACCTGGTTGCCAATTCAGCATGTACAACACAGGAAATTGGAGGGTACTTATGAAATATCGCATCAATTGCCAACTCTATTAATGACTCACCAAGTTGGCAACCCCGATGACACACACACACTGAAAATTGGTAACTTTGTGCTTTATTTCATATAATGTTGCCAATAAGACGTAAGTACCAATTCACACACACACACAGAGTTGACAAATCAGCGAATTATTAATAGAGTTGGCGATTGTTTTGATAATACGTAAGTACTCAAATCTGTTCAGTCTGACGTACATGAAACACTATAGTTTTAAAAAAATGCTTTTATAGTTAATCGTACTAAAAGGCACTATTTTTTCCGTTCATTGCCGACTTCCTCGTACCCTGTATGCAGTGACTCATCTATGGGTATTCGTTGGGACGTATTCTGACCTGGCGAGGACAGCTGTACACAAACAAAAGATTTCGGTTATTAAGAAAGTAAACGGGTCTCCCAGTAAACGTTCAAATCCGCATTCGTTCGCTGGCTCTTGAGGTAGTAACATCGTAAAATTTTGAATAATTGTGAGATGTCTCATTTTACACGCGATAGTTATGTGCCGGGGCCTTCGAAGGCCGAAGAAAGTGATACTGATTCAAATTCCCAGACTAGTGAAGAGGCGAAAATACAGTTAAAAACGGCGCTAGTGTATTGTGAGCAGCTCCTTCTCGAAAATCGCGACGGAACCTTCTGCAGTGATTAAGGAAGAACATATGAAAATTGGAGAAAAATTGTACAGCACAATAATGGAAACACTGACAGAAAATATAATTGTTATAGAAGACGATCTTATTTTGTTTGAAGAAGGTCTGTTCGAAGAAGTCGAAGATTCTGGATTACAATCAGACGACGATGAAAAAAGGTCGAAAATTGATACGGATGACATTCCGCTTGATTATAAAAAAAAGGTAGTTAATTTTGCGAAAGAGCACCCAAAATGGAGCCTGAAAAATCTGCAAAAAAAGGGAGGTTCCCGTCTGAAGAGAATGGATCAGTTGAAAATACGGGAGGAACAAATTAGGAGAGGTGGATCCACGAAAGATAAATATGCAACAATTGATAAATGGACTCGTGATCGCTTTGTGGAAGCTCGTCAATCCAACCAGCAAGTCACGACGAGGAACTTGCAGCAATGGGCTCTAGCTGCTGCCAGCCAATTTCCGGATTTGGAATTTAAAGCTTCAGAGGCGTGGGTCAAGATCTTCAAACGAAAACACCGAATTCGACAAAGAAAAATAACGAAATTTGTGTCGGAGAGAGAAACCGCGACAATGGAGGAGACCCATGCTGCTGCAGAAAAGTTTCGTCTCCATACACGAGCCCTCATCCCGAACTACGACAAGGATTTTGTCCTCAACACCGACCAAACAGGTATTCGGGATTTTTTATCTTTCATACCAAAGTAAAATATCATGTAGACAATAAAATACTTATATTTTACTCTTTTTGTCCAGGGTGCCAATACCAATCGACGTACAACCGAACCCTCGCAGAGCAAGGATCGAAGGTTGTGCTTGTTAAGTGGAAGGATATGTGAATAAGGTCACGCATTCGTATACCGCACAATATGTTGTGACACTATCCGGAAAACTACTTCCAACGGTTTTCATCTGTCTGCAAGAGGCAAATAGAAACTTTGGACCGAGGGTGCAAAAATCAGTCGACGAGTATGCGAAAATATATACAAACGTTGCCATTACATCCTCAAAGTCTGGCAAGCTGACAACAGCATTGTACAAAGATTTTCTGATCGATGTGATGAAGCCATATGTGAAGGAAGAAAAATTTCTTTTCTAAATTGATTCTTGGGGAGGGCAAACAAACCCGGTTTTGTATGACGAAATTTTCACAGATGATACCATGGTATACCAACATTTGCACCATGAAAGTAATACCACCAAAATGCACTACTCCCATTAGTGCAGCCGTGTGATGTTTATTTTTACCGGCAAGTGAAGAACTTTGTCAAGAGACTACAGAACTGCGCTTACATTATCGAACAGGATAGAGAAATATCTTCCAGAGAAGATTGTATCAAAATTCAGTCTCTCGTACACCATCAATTGTCGGCACCAATTTTCTGTTGCATGTTAAAATACGCGTGGTTTGCCGCCAAATTGTGCGATGACCGGACATCGTTCATGAACGTGAACGAAGTTTGCTTTCGGATAGATGTGCTAAAAAATTCCTGCGAATGCAAAAATTTGGCATTTATCACTTGCGCAAGATGCCGCAATAACTATTGTTTTCCCTGCTTCTATGACCGATATCATCCTACTTCGTGCAGTAATTCGGCGCTCGAACAGCACGATAGTGAATAGAAAATAGGGTAGAATAAATAGTTGTACAAAATACTGGGAATAAAAGTATTCAATCTCCTGTATATAATTTTTTCAGAATCCTTTTTTCCGTTAAAAAAATAAATTATACAATTGATTCCAAAATAAATATTATTCAAGACACCTAAATTTGTAAAAAATATGAAATATTAGAAAAAAAAAATCGAGTTCACCGGCGGGATTCAATCCAGCGATCCCGCGCTTACGAAGCAGGGCTCTTACCGCTGCGCTACGCGCTCGTTGAATTTTTGCTAACGTAAAACGCATATGAACGCAACTCAAATTTCGATTAATTAATTTCTCAGAAACGGCTGAGAAGCGCACCTTACTACTTGCACCCGTTGTACTCCTGGTTATGCCCTACACGTGTACTAAAGATGGATCGAATCGGTGATCCATGCATCGTAGCCTCCCCTTGTTAGATTGAAAACTATTGGATACCAAAATCTTATTTGTAGCAATTTCAAAACCATGCCTAAAAGATATTTGGTGTGTAGTGTACTGATATATATATATTGTTCCAATGTGTGGTATTTTTGAACAGTAGTTTTTATACATGTGAACTTCAAAAAAATACATGCCTTCATGTGTAATATTTAGAAAATCATACTTTTTAAACCTGTTATCATGTTTCTAGATGATGAATGCTTTATTCTTAATTTGCATTAATTTCATTTCTACTAGTAAGCAAATAATTCAATATATATTACATTAAAACAATGGAGTTGACTATAGTATCGATTGTATAGTGTTTATAAAAAATAACTTATAGATGAAGGTATGTTGTTTCAAAAATCTCACTTATATTCTTGTTTATTTTTTGAATGTATGATATGTATGTGTCCAATTTCCAGAATAAATATTTCAAAAATATATGATTTTGGTTTGGTTTGTTTTTCTTGTTTACAGTGAATCATTGAGAAAAAAAAGAGGCATTGAAAATAAAATGCTGTACATTGGATTATGGTTCTACTGTTTTAGTTGTTTTTACATTCTTCTAAGGACTGAAATTTTTAAGTATTTTAATTTTTGATTATAAAAAAACATTAACTTAAAAACTATAATATTTTTCTTTGGTGATAGGAGAGTATAAAATCAGTTGATATGAATAAAAAACTAGCTTCATTTGTAATATATATTGCAATGAATTTTTCTATATTTCCATCTAGATGAATGTGTGTTTCTATTTAAACAAAACTATTCATAAAAAAGTACTTACACACACACACACACACACACACACACACACCTGGGCCTAATGAGTGTTATTTTAGTCAAAAGGCTTTTTCTTCATTGCATAATATGTAAAGAACTATTCCTTTACTTTGTTTTGAAATTTTTACTATATAAAATCTGTTATTCATCCTAATGTTTCCAAGATATTTCTAATAGCTTATTATTGAAAGACTGAATTTAAATAAAAGTTAATTTTCTGCTTGTATAGGATTTTAAAAAGAAACAATATAATTCTTTTAGAAACATAAATATAACTTGTAATAAACCAAATTGCTTCTGGAACTAGTTCAAATGCTTACAAATTTGTTTAACTATTTCATCGAATCTATTTTTGTTATTTTCAAAGATTTAAATCTGATGTATAAGTTCGAAGACAAAGTTTTTGATCAAATAATAGTTGTATTTTTTCTTAAAGTAAAATTTTTGTTGTATTGGCAACAGCATATAAAATTAAGTACATGGTTGCTAATTCAACGCGTACGAGATATGGCGAATTATCTTGAACGTTGGAATTTTTGCGATGATACTAAAGTACCTTTTTGTAACACAATAAATGCAAAAGGAATTTAAATTTTCGAAGTTAAGTGGTAAAAACTTCATATATAAAATGTAAATTAAATAATATAAAAGATGGGAAAAAAATGAAATTTACCAACTTAAGTATCGCATATTTAGATCCCTTTAAATTTGATTTGATGTATATTTTTATGTTAAAAGTTCGTATTGTATACAACAGTATCGAAAATAAATAACATACAAACTCATATTTGACCCATAAATAAGTGCATTACACACTCATCTAGCTGCTATATTCTCAAATTTGATCCAGTAACAGGTTCAAAAATGAGTATGCGATGTTTACAATTTTGAGTACGTAGTCGTTGCTAAAGATGAGAATGGGCTTTTCTCAAATTTGAGTATGTTTGCATCGGAGCTATTTTGAGTATGTGACATATTCAAAAGTGAGTATTTTGTACTCCGTTCTGAATACCGGTTTTTCGCAGTGTCCGCAAGATCAGATTGATAATTTGATACTCAGCATGCCTAGGCATTGTAAGGCCTGTATTGCATCGTCCGGGAGACATACTCCTTATTAACCATCATACTAACCATGTTATACTGTTTTTTGTAAATAGGTTCTTTTTTTTTTTTAAATTTGCTCCAGGGAGTAAAAATTGCAATTTTTATTAATTATGTCAAGCATGTAGCATCTTTTTTGCTCTTTACCTTTTGTTTAACAAATAGACTTTACAAATAAGTCAAATTTGTTTTGCTTCTGTCTCTTTCTTTGCCTGAACTTCATTATCCTTAATTTATGGACATTAGTGTATACTAGTAATTACAGAAATCAATTATTTCTTCGATACTTGTCATTGTGAGTGCGTTTGTTCGGTGCGTGTTTTCGTTGTATTCGAAAACAAAACTAGAATTACCTAAAAGTAAAACATGGACCACAACCATCGTCTGTTGATAAAAAGTAACACTTTACACTTTCTGCAAACCGGCTCAATCGTTAGATTTGTGATTTCCTTACATACGACTATTCCAGAAGCAAAAACGTATAAGAATATTTAACCCGCACGATCATGAAGGTTGGGTCTTAAAAAGGGATATAATACAAAAAAAAAAAAAATCCACTGAAAGTTCTATGAGGAGAAAAAAAATATATATTACATAAGTAATTTGTTTTTTTATTTTTGGAAAATGTGTGCGTGGCTTCCTGATTTTATTATACATATTGGATGTTCGTAAGTGTAAAGAGACTTTCTTATCAGTATCTTTTACGCTTTTGTTAACTGTAGGTGCGTATAAAATAGTTTCTGAGCAGAAGATGTGCAGGCTTGGAGCAATCCAGAGAAACTGTGTTTTTTTGACGTGAATACGTCTTTAAAATTGCTTCCATAGGGAGGCAATTAAAAGAAAATTAATGGATAACGAAATCGGAGGATACAGTTTGGTGTTGCAGCTACATAACTATAATCTCTATCCAAAATTCAATTACACCGCTGGATAGCTAAGGGATCAAAAAATTATAACGCTGTGTAAGGACTCATCTCACGTGGAGGAGCGAGGAGCGCCGCCATTTTTTAAGGTAATTTTGCTGCTTATCGAGATTTTTATTTCACTTTTAACTCCGAGAAGCTGCGACATTCGTTTTTGTTTCAATCGGCTGCTCTCATCAAAATCTATCGATTATATATGAAACATTAGTGTAAAATAGGGACAATGAATATAATAAGGTGTTAACCCTCCAAGCGGTTAGCACGGCCTTTTCTGCCCTACTAGAGAGGCTTCAAAAACGGACAACACGGAATTTTCCGTAAGGCAGGGGACTCACCAAAAATGCACCAAACGTAATTTTACCTCCTCAAGTAATGTGTTCGAAAGCGGAAAAGCCGTGTTTCTCCAAATTCTTCCTCCCCTCCCCCCTTTAAAGGCTTAACATCTTGAAAGATAATTAGAGATGGTCGGGGAGACACAATGGACATTGAAGGGAAGTTTTATGGCTCGCGGGGAGACCGGTTCTTCCCCTGCAGCAAGCGTAAAAAACTGGGAATAATTTCTTTAAACCCAAGAGCGTACGGAAATAATTGTAAGTCAACGAATTGAGAAAATTAGGGGATAGCTTGATAAAAATCTCATTTTTTTTTTTTCCTTACCTTAAAATTCTCAAATGGAATTAAGTTTTTATAATGTATGTCTAATTTTTTTTAAAAATATCTATAGTATTTAAAAATTCAAAGTATATATTAAAACATTCAGGATAATTTACTGTTTCATTTTTCTAATTTTAATCAACTCTTTCAGGGATTTTTTTTTAAAAAAGGATTATTTCGTTATGTGGCAAAAATTAACAGAAAAAAAAGGTTCAAAATTTAAAATTTTGGACACTCCTAAACATGAATAATTTTAAGCTTCTTATTACATTATTTGCAAAAAATTTTGACACATTGCTAAAAAAACCCTATTTAAATCTTTTAGTTTTTTATAATTTTAAAGCCAGGTATTCAGGGCATCTTACATAGAATCCCTAGTTTTGTGTTGTTCAGATAACGAATTATATTTGAATTTTAAATGTCTGAACATTAATTTCATTCAAAGAGAACGTAAATTACAAGCTTATATTTTTAAACTTGAATCTTCAAATAAAGAGTAATCACAAAAGCATCTGGAAAAATTTACAGTTAACATTTGCGCATATAAATAAATATAAGGATCCTTTTTAAATTCAAGTTAAAGAAATACCTATTTATGCAAAATCCCTCATCATTTATGTTCCATTAATGGTTGTTTGAAGAAAAGGTTATTAAAATTTGGACATTTTTATAATCTTAACCATGCAAAACTAGGAATTTTATATTAGCTGCACTGAAATTCTGCATTTGAATTTCGAAAAAGATATTTATGCGTGTCTCACATACTCAGTTGAAAAAAATATATTTACCATAAATATACTAATAATTCTTTGGATATTTAAAAAAATATATTTAGATTAAATTTTTAATACATATATATGTATTCCACTTCTAATATTTTTTCATGTATTCCTTAAATTTCATATTATTTAATTAAGTTAGGGAATATTAACGTCGCTCTCTCTCTCCTCTCTACTCAACTACTCTAGGACTTTTGGCGACGGACCTGTGGCCGGGGTAGCCAAGTGGTCAAGGTATCGGATCATGGTTGGGTGAGTGAGTGATTGTTGGGTTTAACGGCGCAAGAGCCAAATTTGGCTATACTGCGCCCGGATCATGGTTGGCATGCCACGAGTTCGAGCTCAGTGCCACAAAAGACCCGCCGTGTAGGGGTGATGCATGTTAAATCTGTAGAGAGCTCAAACCTCCTCCGTTGGGGAAGTATGGTAGTTAGGAGAGGGAAGCCAGCTCAGGTGTCGCCCTCATCACTTGACCATGCTTCGAAATTACGAGGTCCATCACCAAAAGCTCTCGTGTAGCTTAACAGCGCGACGTTAATATTCACTCACTTAGGGAGGGACCTCGTAATTTTAAACCATGGTCAAGTAACGAGGACGACGCTTGAGCATCGTTCCCCTACACGGCGGATCTTCTGTGGTACTGGGGTCGAACTCATGACACGACAGCTACGAGTCCGTTACCTTGACCATTAGGCTACCAGAGCCTCACAATTTGGTTGAAAAATGCATGTTATGTTTAAAAATATGCTGGAACATTTAATGAACTTGTAATAGATTTTTACATAGAAGATAGATCTGTGAGATGCCAAAACGACAATATGTAAAAGTTATGAGAATATCGATGGCAGTTTTTGAAACATTCAATTTAAATTTCAGTTTGAAATTTATTCGTTTTTTTCGTATTTAATATTAAATAGTCGCCATAACAAATTAATAGTTTAACGCATTCATAGATTATAAAAAATAAAGGTATAAATGACATTGTTGGGAATAGTAAGTTTTTATAGCTTTGAATTCAGACTTCTCTTTGCAGGAGAGTGTAGACTATTAAAAGATTGATGTAGAGAGAAGTTAGAAAACTAACTGTTGGGTCACAACTAAAGAACTCAAAAAAGTCTCTTTCAGTTAAGTGGACTGTTATTCACACACACACACATTTACTTTATTGCTCAGTGCTCAGCTCGCTCGATTAGACTCCTTTCTCAATGGGGAGTCCGAGGTTAAACAGATTCGTTAGACACTCTGAGCGCTAGAGGGCGCTCTACATTTACATACGTACTCTGAACATGCCGATCGGCCTTGCAATGTTTTTCAACATGCAAGATTTACACAGAACATAATCATAAAGATAACACACAGAAATACAATACTTCAAAATACAAACAAAACAACATACAAATGAAGACAATGTATAAAGCAATTGATACATCACACAGAATTTAAAAAAATACTATTTTACACACAAACATTACTATCTGAAGGGTTATATTTGCTACTTCACACACACACTGTTTCAATTGGTAGAATGCACAGTTTCGAAATCGGTCTCTTAAATATACCTCTAGTGGTTTTGACTTCCACTACTCTTACATTAGAATCATTTCCTGGATAAATATTGTTGATTCTACCTAATGACCATTGACATGAAGGTAAATCATCCTCTTTTATTATAACCATATCTCCAATTTTAGCATTCTTTTTCTCGAAATGCCACTTATTTCTTTGCTGCAAACTATTTAGATAGTCTACATTCCACCTTTTCCAAATTAATTGAATTAATTAATCACTCCAAAGAAAAGTATTAGTCATATTTAATTTTAAAGCTTGCTTGACACGATGCACTATGGCCGCGGTAGCCGAGTGGTATAGGTATCGGACTGTGACTTGCTTTGTCACAGGTTCGAGCCCAGTACCACTAAAGACCCGCCGTGTAGGGCAGCGATGCACGTTAAATCTGTCGAGAGCTGAAACGTCCTCCCGTTGGTGTGGTGTGGTAGTTAGGAGAGGGGGGTGCCAGCTCAGGTGTCGTCCACGTCACTTGACCATGGTTTAAAATTACGTGGTCCGTCGCCAAAAGCCCTCGTGTAGCTGAACAGTGCGACGTTAATATTCAATCAATCAATCAATCGACACGATGCACTAATTTTGTTAACAGCACAGCAGCACATAGCTCAAGTCTGGGAATCGTTGTTTTCTTGGTAGGCGCAACTCTGGATTTACTGGCAATAAGATGTACAAGCATCTTTCTATCTGATGTTATGAATTTGCAGTAGACGACAGCTCCATATGCTGACTGGGACGCGTCGGAAAAACCATGCAACTCGATCACTTCCGGTTGCTCTACCACAATGCATCGATTGATGTTGATGTCATTTACTATCTGAAGTGATTCGACAAATTGTCGCCATTCTCCATTAATTGTATCTGGAAGCAAATCTGTCCAATCAATCTTTAGCATCCATAATTTTTGAAGGAAGATTTTCGCCTTCGCCACCACAGGACCTAAAAGACCTAGAGGATCATATATCCTGGCGATGGTTGACAAAACAACCCGTTTGGTATTTAATTTGTGCAAGTCTATTTTTACTCTGAAGATGAAGCAATCATGCTTGGGGTTCCAATAAACACCCAACACTTTTATCTCTGATGAATCTGAAAAATCATAATTTTCGGAAACCGCCATCAATTCCGTATTATTTCGGCACCACTTATGCAAAACCATACCTCCTTTAGCGAAGATATTGAACAGTTGATTTTTCAATTCTTTTGCTTCTAATAAGGTCTCTGCACCGGTAAGTACATCATCAATGTACATGTCACTTATCACAACTGAAGACCCTAATGGAAAATTCTCTGCTTCATCTAGGGCTAATTGTTTTAGCGTACGTGTCGCTAAAAATGATGCACTCGTTGTTCCATAGGACACAGTTTTCAACTCAAAGGTTTTTACTGGTTCGTCCATGTTCTCTCTCTCCACAGAATGCGCTGAAGTTTACGCTGATCTGGATTAATCCAAATCATTCGATACATTTTTTGCACATCCGCAATGAATGCAAATATGTGCTTTCTAAAGCGAACCATTATTGAAAAAAGGTCATTTTGAGCAACTCCCCCATTGTATAGTAGAGAGTTTAAAGAATAACCATTTGTAGTTGCACTCGACGCATTAAAAACTACTCTCAATTTACTTGTTTTTTATCAGAGCAATAAACACCAAAATGTGGTATGAAATACATTCCACACTCCTTTTTCTCATCTACCTCTTGCATATGGCCTAGCTCTTTATACTCTTTTAAAAAATCTCTATATAATTTTAAATAGTTAGGCTCACGTTTTAATCTATTCCATAGAGAATTTAATTTTTTAAGGGCAATATCTTTTGACTGGCCTAAACAATTTGGATCCTTTTTAAATGGCATAGATACTATATATCTTCCCGTACTATCTCTAGTATGATTTTTTTGAAAATGCTCCTCACAAATTATCGTTTCCTTATTTTTTTTATTGTCTCAGGTTCAACATTTTCGATTTCCCAAAATCTCCTCATTGTCTTTTCTAAATCGACATAATCTTTGATTAACCCACTGTGAGGTTTATTATCACTAGAAACTGGAATACTCCCACTCGCAATATAACCGAAGACTGTATTCTGAAAAGTTAATTTTGTATTTAAAAGATTTGTTTGTCCTCTGGTAAAAGAATTTCACAACAGATTTCTGCTCCCAACAATAAATCAATATTTCCCGGAATGTTGAAATTTTCATCCGCTAAGGTAACCTAGAAACTATAGTCATGACTCCAGTGCCGATTTAAATGCTTGAGAAGGAATCATATCCGTAATTCGCGGCACTACAAAAAAGTCTGCATTAGTTTCATAACTATTTCCTCTATTTGCAATTGTTGCATTAACGCGCGATTTAATCGTTAACTCTGAATTATTTAATCCTGAAACTAAAATGTTTATTTTCTCTCTTTTTAAATTGAGTCTATTCATACACTGTTGCGAAATAAAATTGCTTGTTGAACCACCGTCCAACAGCTCTCTGACCTCCTGCATTTTTCCAAAGGAATCTCTAATGAAACAAATCGCGGTTGAAAGTAAAACGGATTTCGATTTTACGTAACTCGTTGCAGAAACACATCTCCTACACCCTGAGAAGAAGACTTCCCTCTTTCGCCATCTCCCCTATGTAATTTATGGGTTTGAACACAGATGCCTTCGCTGAAAGTTGACTCATCGAGGATTCCTTTGTTTCCGGCTCTTTCTGCACCCCCAATGAAGAAGGTTGAATGACCCTTTCACTCGTAAAATTTGGGTATCCAGAGAAACACAAAGAAGAATTATGCTTTTTTGGCAGCATTTACAAAGAACTTTAGATTTACAAAACTTGACTCTATGCAAATTTAAGCAATTAAAACACAAGGAATTATTTTTAACAAGTTCTACCCGTTTATTTACTGATAATTGTTTATATTGAGGACATTTATTTAAAGAATGTCTATCAGATTGACACAAAACACATTTTTTGCCCTTGACATCTGAAAAATATACTCTAGACATATTTTTAGAATTTTGATTTTTGCGGCAATAATTAATACTCTCACTCAGGGGTTTTCCTCGCGATGAATAAAATAAAACAATTTCTTTTCCCAACGTTAAAGGATCAAACTATTTATCTGCTTGTCTGACACTAATAACGTGGTTTCTTTATCTAAAGTACTAAATATTTTGTCTGAAACTATTAATTGTTTTAATACCTCGAAATTTGAAACATCTCTCAATTTTAAATAGTATTCCCAATTTGTTGTCAATCTACTCGCAAACTTGACATGGGATTCACAATTTTGCCGTGTTGCTTTCTTAAAATTCTCTAAACACGATTGAAGAGTTGGCTCAAATTCTTGGAGTATTATGGACTTTATTTTATCATAATTTTTAAGATCCACATCTTTCAGATATATAATGATATTTTCAGCTTTTTCTCCTAATAAATTTAACAAAATCTCAGGCTTAAATTTATCAGTAACACTTTTGGCTGCAAATGCACGTTCTAATAATAAAAAGAAGAAACTCCATCCCTAAGGTTTGTCGGCAATTTTCACTGTAAGTGTGCGGATACTTTTAATTAAAGAATCTAAAGAAGAGGGGAATCATTACAATTAACTTCAGTATTATTGTCTTCATCATTTGCTCGTATTCTCGCTATCTCTAAATCAAGCTTAGACTTTTCTCTTATTTTTTCTAACTCTAATTGCGGAATTTCGTCATACTTCCTTCGATAATTAAATTTGCTAACTCATGCACCGAATCAGGATCGTTTTTATATCGATCACAGTTTTTTATAAGATCCATGAAGTCTAAAACAGTTAATTTATCACTCACACACAACTCTAATTCAGAAGCGATTCGCCTCAAGTCTTCTTTTTTTGCTCCTTTAAACATCGTTAAAGTTTAAAGTTCGATTTTTCAACGAAAAGTAAAAAAACAACAGCACATACCTCGTATTTTCAATGCATAGGTCTCTCCGGTTGAGACTGGGCCAGAATGTTGGGTCACAACTAAAGAACTCAAAAAAGTCTCTTTCAGTTAAGTGGACTGTTATTTATATATATTTACTTTATTGCTCAGCTCGCTCGATTTGACTCCTTTCTCAATGGAGTCCGAGGTTACACAGATTCGTTAGACACTCTGAGCGCTAGAGGGCGCTCTACATTTGCATACGTACACTGAATACTAACATTTAAAATATATGGAAAACAATATCAGCAATTCCATGATCTTGACGAGCAGAAGAAGGCATTTTTACTTAGTATGACTGAGTTAGCATAAGGTAGGAGCTTGTGGAGTAACCAAACAGGCCTCTGCAGTTTTGGCAGGTAATGAACTCCCAATTGTTGTTTTCTCTCAGTAAGGAATATAAAAATAACAAATACAAAAATAAGTAATGTAAACTTTATATATTTTAATAACAATGAATTGTGAAATTAATCTCCAATTCATTGTCGCGAGTTGGCAGTAACTACGGTACTATCAACCATACTTCTTATATATGTATATATATAGGCAATTTTATATTTCGTTCTCGTAAACTTTACTCCTTTTAAGGTAACAGAACACCTCCGAAGAAAATGTTTTGAATTAACCTGAATTTTGCCTGTAAATGCATATTTTATGACCTTATGGGTCTCTAAAATTAGAAAAACACCCAAGAAAATTTTTGTTAGTATACATTTTTAGTGTCAAAGGGGTATTTTATAAAAAAAATTAGCAAAAATAAGACTTTACGCAAAACATGATAACTGAAAATAAAATATATATATTCACATTTTGTAAATTGAATAATATAGCATACAACCGTATCTAGGGAATAGACTCTTATTTTGGTAATATAACTATTATGTGGGAAGTTACTGTGTTTCGAGCTTCTATACGTGGACATTTTCTTTAAAAGCTATTGTAATTTTCATTTTATTGCTATATAAAAAAATTTCTACTCAACACAAACTCTTAAGAAAGGTCTATTCCCTGTATAAGTATTAAAAAAACATACATATAAAATTTTTATTTCATTCAAGCATAATTTTTTGAGATATTGTGTTTTGCGATAAGAAAAAATGTGAAAAAACTCATTTTGAGAAAACGACAAAAATAACATTAAACTCATCTGATTACAAGAAAAACACTTACTTTATTATTAAAATACACCAGATTTATAATCCTTTCCCTCTTTAATTTCTAAAACACTATTTTTTTTTCTTTTAATGTGCTCTTAAAAATTTTCTGTGTTTCTTTGTTTTGGGGTCTGCGTTATGAATCAATTCACAGATTCTGCATCTATCTAAATGTTTATACACTTTTGAGAAGAAAATTTTTTGAATTAACCTGAATTTTTTGCCAGTAAATGCATATTTTATGACCTTATGGGTCTCTAAAATTAGAAAAACACACAAGAAAAGTTTTATTAGTGCACATTTTTACTGTCAAATGGGTATTTTATAAGAAAATAAGCAAAAATAAGATTTTACGCAAAACATGATAATTGAAAATAAAATAAATACAGTCAGGTCTCTTTTTATGCGGATTGTTTTTATGCGATTTTGAAGTTGTGCGGTTTGTATTTCAAAAATTTGCGGTTTGTATTCCAAACATTTCTAGATATTTGTTATTATTATTATTTTTTATACTGAGACGTGTGTAGATCGTAGTCTTCCGAGAATTTACGTATCTTTTTGGTGCTTACGTCTACGGCTCGGCTGCGACAGTCTTAGATTCGCATTCGTTGTTTCAGTAGTATTTCAGTAGTATACCGATATGATATCATTATTTCGAAATTATATTTTCTCTTAGCGGTGCCTCGTTCATTTTTATAAAAGTTTCACTTTAATAAGTGGCGAATTTAAGTTGCAATATAATAAGCAGCACATTTTGATTTGTGGACTTAAGGGGAGGGTCGTAAAGTTTTATTTTTCATTAGAAAATCGTAAGTGTAATTTTTTAAAATTTCTTTTCTAAGATTTTATTTGGCCCAATGGAGAAAAAAACACATCAAAGACAGTCAATTTCGTTGGAAACGAAAATTGCAATTTTAGATCGCTTAGGAAAAGGAGAAGGATCTACGGCTATTGGAAAACATCTTAATTTAGGCGAATCTACTGTCAGTGAGTGAATTAATATTAACGTCGCACTGTGTTCAGCTACACGAGGGCTTTAGGCGACGGACCACGTAATTTTGAACCATGGTCAAGTGACGTGGACGACACCTGAGCTGGCACCCCCTTCTCCTAACTACCACACCAACGGGAGGACGTTTCAGCTCTCGACAGATTTAACGTACATCGCTGCCCTACACGGCGGGTCTTTAGTGGTACTGGGATCAAACTCATGACATGCCTGCCATGGTTGGATACCTTAACCACTGGGCTACCGCAGCCCCGAATCTACTGTCAGAGCAATTAAAAAGAATGAAGCTGCAATAAGAAAATCGGTCATTTCTGGTACAAAATTAAGCACCAAATTTGCATCGTAAACAAGGGATGTATTATTAGAAAGAACGGAAAGAGCCATCGCAATTTGGATTGAGGAACAAGTTCAAAGAAGGGTTCATGTAAGTGGTTATTTAATCCAAGAAAAAGCTCTTCAGTTTTATAAGTCAATGAAACAGTCAGAACCATCAACTTCCACTTCCCAAGCTGGAAAAGAATTTTCAACTAGCAAAGGATGGCTAACCGGGTTCTTAAAAAGAAATGCACTTCATAATATTAAAATAACAGGGGAGAGTGCGATAGCAGATGAAGGAGCAGCAAAAATATTTCCATAGAAGCTAGCGAAAATTATTGAAGATGGGGACTATTCTGCCGATCAAGTATTTAACGCTGATGAAACAGGACTTTATTGGAAAAGATTGCCTATAACCGTACTTACATCGCAAAGGATGAAAAAAACTGCAAGTGGACATAAAGAAAGTAAAGATCGAGTCACCTTATTACTTTGTAGCAATGCATCAGGAGGTCGGATGTTGAAACCTCTCTTAATAAATAAATCTCTTAGACCACTCGCCCTTAAAGGTAAAGATTTAAAACAACTGCCCGTGCATTGGATGGCTAACCCAAAAACCTGGATGACAACAGCTTTTTTTTACAGAATGGTTCAATAATTGTTTTGTACCAGAAGTGGATGCCTATATGAAGGAAAAATCTCTCGATTTTAAAGTTTTATTAATTGTTGACAATGCAGCAAGTCATCCACAATTAGAACATCCAAATGTTCAACTAGTATTTTTTCCGCCCAATACAACAAGCCTTATTCAGCCATTAGATCAAGGCATAATTGCAACTTTTAAAAAATATTATATTAAGACAACGTACAAACTCATCTTGTATAAACTAGAAAATGAGTCCTTAACAGTAAAAGATGTGTGGAAACAATTTTCTATTTTTGATTGTTTAATTCATGTTGCATCTGCTTCAGCTCAAATAAGACCTAGAACTTTAAATGCCTGTTGGAAAAAGATTTAGCCAGCATGTGTGACAGACAATGCAACCACTCAAACATTGACACTATCAGATGAAATAATTAATTTGTCACATGAAATTTGAGGAGATGGTTTTAATACCTTCAGCCACGATGATATAGATGAACTGCTTGTGGACGATGCATTAAGTGACAATGATATTATTGATTCAACTTTAGATCTAACTGTAGACGGCGTCGTAGGTCTAGAAGGTGATAATGATGAGGAAGAAAAATCAACTCCCCTCACTGGAAAATTAATTCAAGAAGGTCTTCAACTTTGTAGTAAATTAGAAAATCATTTTCTTATTAATGACCAAAATTCTGAACGAGCCTCTAAATTACAACGTGAGCTGCATGTCTGGATATCGTCAACTATATAAAAAAATAAAAGAATCCTCATCGCAAAGTTTAATTATTGATTACATTGTCAGAAAAGGAAGAGCTACACAGAACGAGAATGAAGTTTGTGAAAATCCGTGGCCTTTACCGCAAATATCTATTGCAGAGAGAGTCTCTTCTGATGTTGAAGGTGATTTGGAACCACTTCGCAAACGGTGCAACCATTATCCGATAGCGATAATGATTAAAAATGTAAAACTATGTGTATTACTTTTCCATAAAATAAATGAATTAAGATTTGAATACAAGTTTTTTTTTTTAGCTTTTGTATGAATTTTTTTCAGACATTCGAAGTAATTTATCATGCAGCCTATTCCTTTTCATTTCTTCAATTTTTTTATACGGTTTTAAGTTAATTTTAACTAGTTGTTTTGGTTTTATGTGATTTTAGAAAACTAAAGAACGTATCCCTACTTTTTCCATTCAAGTAGTCTTTTTTAATGCGATTTTTTTATATGCGTTTTTCGGTAGAACGTATCTACCGCATAAAACGAGACCTGACTGTATATTGACATTTTAGGTAGGACCCACTGCTGTTTTGCAAAAATCGCCAAAAAGCGCCAAATGAAGGTTTTCAAAAAGGCGTCAATGACGAAAAACCTTGGGAAGCGCATGCGTAGGGGGATGAAATATGAAATCGAATAAATACATTAAATTTTATATAAAGAAAAAAACGGTGAAATTCATTTTAAAAAGTATGACAACATGATTTACATTAAAAAAAGGACGAAACAAGGATAAAAGAAGAAATACATGAAATCAATTTTTAAAAAATGTTAAAAGCACTTATTGTGCATTTCGTCATGATCTGTTGGTTTTACTGATGATGGATGCAAGGAATTTATTTTCATTCAAAATCGTATCGCCGCCCATGTCTTATTAACTTTGTTTTTAACAAGTCATTCATATTGCCAAATATCTCGTCAAACGCAAGATAATAGTTATAGCAAGTTTACTCTAAACATTTCTCAAACGACGTCGTGGCGATTATCGACTGTTTGCGGCAACGCCATTCGTAGCCGTCAACCGTTCCCTTTCGCTTTTGCAAACGTATTTTTTTTTACACCTCGAACATTCATAACGAGAAGCAATTAAATTAGCTTTCATACACCATAACGTCTCTTTCCCCTATGTGCCCAGGAGCACAAATAAACAAATATTCACTTTAAAGTATCACACGCCATTCTTAACAACCTCCAGCGAAGTCAAATGTCAAAATGACGTTTTTTCGGAAAAGGCGAAAAATGTTGCACTTTTTTTTAGGTTGCCATTTTTTTTCGGTGATTTGAAAATCCAAATTTTCTCTGATGAAATGGAAAGGTTACCATAAAACCTTTATCGCTCAAAATTTGGCGACAAAAACATTTGGCGACCAAAAAAAATTCGAATAATTTAGCATACAACCTTATCTAGAGAATAGACTCTTATTTTTGTAATATGACCATTACGTAGGAACTTATTGTGTTTCGAACTTCTTTACGTTGAAATTTTCTTAAAAGCTATTGTAATTTTTACTTTATATTGCTATATAAAAAATTTCTACTCAACACAAAACCTTATGAATGGTCTATTCCCTGTATAAGTATTTAAAAAACATACATATAAAAATTTTATATCATTCAAGCATAACTTTTTGAGATATTGTGTTTTGCGGTAAGAAAAAATGTAAAAAAATTCATTTTGAGAAAACGGCAAAAATAACATTAAACTATTCTGATTACAAGATAAACTCTTACTTTCTTATTAAAATGCACCAGATTTATAATTCTTCCCATCTTTGACTTCTAAAATACTAATTTTTTTCTTTTTAAGTGCTCTTAAAATTTTCCTGTTTTTCTTTGTTTTGGGGTATGCATTATGAATTGATTCACGGATTCTGCATTTATCTAAATGTTTATATCCCCGTAAGGTAAACACCCCAGAATTTTCAATATTCATTTTATTAAAAACTTTTAGACACCCATTTAATCCTTCATTGAAGTATATAATAGCATCATACGACCCAAATTTAATTGTTTTGAGCGAAACAAATATTTCCTTCGGTACTTTTTGCCAAACTATTCCATTAAAACACTCGTTGGCAGTTTGCGTGCGTCCATGCAAGCACTTACTTAATATTTGTTTGTCGCATAGTTCTAAATATACTGGTTTAATTTTATTTAAAACATCATTTGATAAACCAGCATATTTTGTGGAACATTTTGTTCCATTTGCCACCCCCCGCTGAAAATAACACCAGCTTTCTTTCCCTATTGGGCATTGGCCATGCATCGGTTTCTTATCACTTGATGCACAGTGATATAACGCAGCAATTACATTTTGCTGCATGGCAGTTAAGTTACCGACATTGCTGCGAACAGCAATTCCGTAATAGTTTTGAAGTCGGTCAATAAAATTATCAGTTAATTTGCTGCCTTTACCAGACAGTCCTTTAGTTTTAGTTTTCAGTTTTCTCAGACGCAAACCCACTCTCTTTTGTACATGGCCAATGCACTCAAACTTGGTCACACTGTTTAATACGTAAGTGTCTTTCACACTCATGAAAGCTTTTGAGTCGCCATCCCCATAATATTGAGTGTATTGCAGTCTGCGGTTTTTTTCAGATCGAAGAAATATTCGGGAAGCCCCCACAATTTCCATTTTTGATGAAGAGCCTGTGAAATTACACTGACATATGTGGTCGGCTTTTGACGACTCATATTCAAAGTTTCTTGGCATAGTCTGAAGTATCTTACATGTTGGACAGTAGGACGACATAACTTCTATGTCTAACACCTTACCAGTATCAAATGATATTGCAGCAACACAGCCATTCATAGATGTATAGCCTCTTCGTTGCCATGTGCCATCCACCGATATGCGACATTTTACAATATCGGATGAGAGATTTTGTTGTTTCTCCACAATTTCAGTAGCAGCTTTTATCTTGGATTCCTCAGCAACTTCCTGAACCACTTTTAAAAGCTTTGCTTCCTGATTTTTGTAAGCAGTTTTGGTTAGTCGAGGCAAATTAAATGTTGAGCATAATTTAAATGCCCTAGCAAAACCTTTGCCTATCTGCCTCATACTATATACTAGCCTGGTATTTGTGACAGGTGTATTTACAACTTTTTTTGATGAAGCAAATGCAAAAAAAAAAGTCACAACACTTACATTTTAGTGTAAAATGGGAGCCCAATCCATATCTGGAATCCTCGAATAGTTCTAATTTTTCAGCAAAACATTTTGGGCAGCAAAGTTGAGCAAAAGCTTCCACAATAAGTTCAAGGTCAACGATTCTGTTACCAAACACAGGACCAGGCATTTCTTCTGCAGTTGAGAAACTCTCTTTTACCAACTTTGAACAGCTAGCAGTACATTCAGGAACTGCTGAAGTGCTATTCTTTTTCGAAGTGTTTGTGAATTTATTACCATAAAATTGCCGCTTGCGCTTTCTAGCAATACTTTTAACCATTTTTAAGTTAAAATAAAACAGAATAAAACAATCAAACTTTTTTGCGCTGTCAATTCTTTCAGCATGAAAATCAAACGCATATGTAAACAAAGTCAAAACAACAAACTTGCTGCCAGGTTTTACACATAAAAAAGTAAAACTGTATTTCCAAATACATTTATATTTATTCTTAAATGTTCTATTTTAATTTCTGACTAAATATTTGTATATTAATTATATAATATTTCATGTCATATTTTATGAAAGAGAAACGTAAACAAACAACTCGGCCACTTCCGGTTAGCAGAAACTATTTCGGGTCCGAGAAATTTATGATTAAGTAATATTGAAAAAGCTGTAACTCGGCTTCTAATTAATATAGAAACAAAATTTTAACATATTTACAAAGATAAAAGATTGAAATTTAATATAAGACCAAAAACAAAAAATCGATATATTGACCAAAAATTGAGTTTTAGAGGTGTTCTGTCAACATGTACTGCCAAAATACTCTCATTTTGTATATTTATAAAATTTTAAAAATATAATGGTTATCTTACACAAAATTTTAAATCAGGGGCGGCAACCGTGTAGCTGAGACGTGCCAAACCAATCTATAAGTATCATTCAGCGTGCCACATAGTAGGAAATTTTTGAAATCCTTCGATTCATACGATAATATTTGCAGATTTAAAGAATAGAGGTAAATAATTTAGATTTACTGTTTTATATTTTATTTTAATTATGAATCAGTTAAATACATTTATTAACATAAGAATAAGCAATATAAAATGTTAATATTTTTTCAACAAAGATAAAAAAAACTAAAAATGTATGTTTCCAACATATTTATTTAAATAAGATATAGACAAAGTGAACTATGAATGTTTCCCTTCATTACAGTTAAATAAAAATTGTAATGCGAATTAACTCTTTCAACACTCTTCTTTTATATCGCAAAACCAGTGGTATTATGCGTGACACGATTCTGAGCATTCAGTTGTTAAACAATTTCTTTGTGGAGTCGAAATATTTTTCATATTAGGAAAGATTTTTTACTTTGATATACCTAACCAAAGTGGAAAGCAGAGTACATGCAATTTTCTTTTTTCAACCTTTAAATCCCCTAGCAATAACATTCAATTATTTACAAAATAGCTGTAAATTTATCCTTATAATTATCTTTCAGATTATTTCGTAGTTCCATAAATGTCCATAACTCAGAAGTTGTTTGTCAAATAAAGTCTATTATCAACTTCCATCCACTCAAGAATTGACAAATTTGTAGAGTAGTGCTGAGTGCCACCAAGAATTGTACCACGTGCCACAAGTCCATAGATTGCCGACACTTGTTTTAAATGTTCTTATTAACTAACCCTCTCCTATTCAAACACAATTTATATGATAAAAAGGGGTTTCACTCATTGGGTAGAGAATTATATTAGATTCAACCATAAGTAATTTTGTGTATCAAAAAAAATTACATTGTTTCCGTGAGTTGTCGTTGTTCCCCTTGGAGCAAAATGAAAGGAATTTGACATAATTATAGTAAGTTTCTGTAAAAGGGGAAACGTTCACTTACAAAATACACTGCATAAAGTGGTTTTAGGTCTGTACGAAGTTATATTCACTATTATATCTAAAATAAATATTGATTTTTTGGTTTTTCATTAAGTTTTGAAGTTATTCCTTCACAAATATACTTCTCCGTTACCTTTCTTTCAAACTTGCTATTTTCTTTTGCGGCCACCGTAGCCTGATGGCCATGGTCATTAACTCGTGTCCGATGTTCGAGCCCTGGTGCCACTAAAGCCTAGCGTTGAAGAGGACCTGATGCACGTTAAATATGTCGAGTCCCAAAGTCCTCACGCTGGTGTGGGTGGAAGTTTGGAAGGGGAGTTATCACCTCAGGTATCGTCCTCGTCACTTAACCACAGTTCAAAATTACGTAGTGAGTCGTCAGTAGCCACCGTGTTGATTTAGAATGCAATATAAACCCTTAACGTGTGCACTTGAGTTAATTCGAGTGCGTTAAACAGTTCCAAATATGCACACTAGATATAATTCGAACACGGTCGTATTTTACGTTGCTGTAATTTTCACACTGAAATATCAGTGAGCGCCGTCTGCACTCGTGATACTTGACCGTTGTTTCTTATATTTTACGATTTAGTCATGAAACATAAAACACTTGGATAATATAATTGTATAAAAAATTAAGGCCTAAAAGAAATATTTAGATTTTAGAAGCAAATTACAGTGAATTACTAAAAAATTTACATAAAATTATTACATTGAAACAAATATAATCGAGTAGAACCCGAAAACTTTGCCATTTCATTGCGTATTCAAAGATTTAAACGTCGAAATAAATAAGCTTTGGACATAAAAGATTTACTGACGTTTTATCTGACGTGTAAATTTTAACTGAAAAATGTACACGGCACAAACACAGACATTTGTATTTGTCAGTATCCGAAACACGTCATTTACACCGATAATATCTTCCATTTGGAAAATAATTCGGCAATTCTTGAGGAAGTGGGTGGTCGTCCAGAGCTTCTTTCAACGGAATTTCCAAGAAAGGAAAAGCCGATTTCCAATTAGTTTATCTTTCTCTTTTGAAGCGGTGATGCCCGTTCCTGCCTGAATCACCACTATTTTTTGTGAATAGTCTATTCCAAACAATAATCTCCATTTCTATTGGTCTTACTGCTTCTTACCAAAATCTCTCCGAAATTTCATTGGAAAGCTCCTCTTATAAAACCTTAAATAAAAATATATATATAGCTACCATTTGCTTGTCGAATCCTTTTAAGAAGGGCTGTTTGGTTTATCTTAAAAATGAATAGTGATTCTGAAAATGAATGTTTGATTGAAGAGAGAAGGTTGGATGAAGAATTTTCATCCTCTGAAAGTGAGTCTGATGATGATTGCTTGGATAGTGCTCGAGACTGGTGTCAAATAGATGTTACCTCTCCTCTGCCTAGTCATCATAAATTTCCATTTACTGGAAATCCAGGAATAAAACTATGTATCAGGGATTCTGGAGATCCTTTAGAATATTTCAACCTGGTCCTTGACGATGAAATGTTCTCATTTATTGTAGAGGAAACAAATAGATACGCCGAATCATTCTTTGAAAATACAGATTGACACCTGCTTCTAGGGCTCTAAAATGGGAAAATGCGAACAAGGAAGAGATGAAAAGATTTATCGCTCTGTTGCTTTTACAAGGCGTAGTACAAAAACCTGTGGAAAAGTGGTTTTGGTCAAAAAGACCAATTCTATCCACTCCAATTTTTTGGAAAAGTTATGGGTGAGGTGCGCTATGGACTTTTGATGAAGTTCCTGCACTTTGCAAATAATGAGTCCAGTAGCGATTTAGATCATAACATGAAGCTAAAAAAATAAAAGAGTTTCACAATCTAGTAGTACATAAATTCAAATCTGTGTTTGTACCGAAACCGGATATATCAGTGGATGAATCTCTCATAGCATATACAGGTTGATTAAGTTGGAAACAATATATTCCTCAAAAACGAGCCCGTTTTGGAATTAAATTGTTTCAGTTATGCGAATCAGAAAGTGGCTACATTTGGAACTCATTGATATACACGGGAAAAGGTACTGCCTTCAACGAAAACTATAATGATTATGGTCTTTCGACGAAAAGTGTCCTGACTCTTATCCACGAATTGAAGGGGAAAGGCTATTGTTTATCCACTGATAATTTCTATACATCACCTGAATTAGCAGAAATACTTATTGGCAGTAAAACGGATATCTGTGGAACTTTATGACCAAACCGAAAAGGTTTACTTGTTTCATTAAAAAGTTCTACAGTGAACAAAGGGGAAATTATAGCCTTCCAAAAGGGTAAAATGTGTGTTTTAAAGTGGAAGGTTAAAAAACCCTTGCATATGCTTAGCACTTTTCTCCAATTCACCATCTAACACATTCTTTTGATTTTCGGGAACAAAAAACATTAAAAAATTAATTATTGAATGAATAATTAGCATTAATAAAATTAATAATTAATTACAGTTACCTATTGTACAAACTATGCATATATATAATGCTTATTATGTATGTATGGGATTATAATCAATCGAAAAAAAATCAAGTGCTTTGAGGGGTCTGGACCCAAGAATCTCTTCCTTTGTGTGCACCACTGATTGAATGTGTATTATGTGTGCAAATGCTGACGTAGTGAGGGTATTTTCCCTCATTGCAAGTTGTTATGTTGATTTATAGCAAAAAAAAAATCATTCAACAGAAAAATATAAAGATAAGGATTAAAATTTGCATACATTAAAAGTATTGAAATGACTTTTTATGTTGTTGTTAATTAAAAATATAATAAATTGCAGAAATCCCAGTTTTATTTTACAAATTTATTCGTCATATATAATGATACTACATTTATTATAATTTTGTTAAATAAAAAAAATAATCTCTTTTACTTTTTACCTCATAATTAAAAAAAAATAACAGGAAATATTCTTGAGTTTTCTTCATCTGATATTCAACAATGATTACAGAGAACTTTTGTGGTTAAAATTGTAACACCGAAATAAAAATGTTCTTTTTAAATTTTTTTAAAGCTCTTAAAAGTAACAGGAGAAAAAAATAAATTTTCATTTGCTTTTATATATATAAAAAAATATATTTTTTCAACTTTGAATGAAACATTTCTTTAAAACTTTATTTTTTACCCTTTATTTGCTTGTTTGCAATAAATTGGGAGAAGTTTCTGTTGGCGGTGAAGTGGATAAAATGTCCATCACACAATACTCGCCCTAGGCAACAGCTGTGAATGAGAAACCTCCTCTTCCCAACAACACAGAAACCAAAAAAGCAATAAAATTGTCCCCTTCAAAACCATTAGAAGACCCCAAGCAGTTTTAAGAGGGGAAGGCATAAAACTGTGGTGCGCTTTCGAAGAAGTTCGCAAAATTAAACAGAAACCTTTTCGCTACCACTAGCTTTGAAAAAGTAGACCGCTTTCCAAGTGAGTTTCAATTAGCAGGGGTCATTCACTTAGAGGGTTAAGTGCCAGAGATTTGGTCACTCCCAAACTTCCTGCCGTGGGCAATTGACGTGCTCTATATGTGTTTCTGTTGGACATGCTTCAACAGAATGCAGTCTGGAGCAAAAAAGCGTTAATTGTTCATAGCCTCATTCCTCCGACTCAAAACTTTGTCCTAAATGGAAAACTGAAAAAGAAATTCAAACCATTAAAACCAATAGAAATATATCATACCTTGAAGCCCGAAAATTAATTGCCCCGCAGTCATCCAAAATTTATGCTCAAGTTACCAAACCCTCCATTGCTCCCACTAAAACACAAACAGATGAAAATATTACTAAAATCAAGTGCCCCCTTTACAATTACTTAAACTTCTTATTCTAGAAATTCAATTGCAGATGCATCTACCAGATGTTGAGTAACTTTGGTCACACAAAATACGACTAGACGTCTTTCAAGATAACTGTTCGTTTATTCTACTGAGGACGGCACATTAAAATGCATTAAAAATAAACGTTCGGCAACCACCGAGCGTCCAACCAGTTCTCTGAATATATTCGTCAGCTCGCAGACTGACGTCACAAAACAACGCCGCCTAGCGGCACTTTTATTTCGCTTCATTTAGCAACATCCTCCCCCTTGAGTCTCGGAAAGAGTCTCAAGTACATAACAAATTCTATTAAATAAATTCATCCTCTGGTTTCTTCACACATCTCTCGGATGAAATTTATTTTTTAAGTATTACCTCATCGGGTGACAGAGTTTCAGATACAGTGGGAATTGATTCATCCAGTCTTCTTTGAAGATTTTCTCTCATTTGAGCGTATCTCCAAAAGGTAGATACGCTGTATTAGTCGCAAAATTTTTCCGTGTTGAGTTTTAAGTCTAACCGTGCGAATTTTGCCATCTCGCCCTGAAATTAATTCAATAATTTTGGCTAATGCCCAAAACAATCGTTTTTTGTTATCATTTCCAACTAAAACTACTTCTCCAATCTGAGGTTCACGCGATTGCTTTTCATTATGTTTTTGTGTAAGTTGACTAAGGTATTCATTACTAAAGCGTTGGCGTAGATCTTTTAACAGTTTACTCCGATATTTTATTCTTTTGTTTAGGCTGTTCGAATTTAATTCTTCAATATCCTCAATGTTTGAGTTTTTATTACCGATAAGAAACATGCTAGGGGGAAGAGGAATCAATTCTTCCGGATTTTTTGACATATATGTTAATGGTCTACAGTTTATAACGGATTCACAATCACAAAGCACAGTATACAATTCATCATATTTTAACACTGATCTACCCAAAGTACGCTTTAACAATTCTTTTACAGTGAGGACTAGCCTTTCCCACCATCCTCCCCACCAACCGCAGTAGGTGGGATAAATTTCCATAATATTTTTGGAGTTCTAGTTTCTTCCACTATTTTGCACCAATTTAATTTTGATAGATCATTAAAAGCACCTCGAAAGTTAGTACCGTTATCGCAATAGATTGTTCGTGGCCGACCACGCCTTGCAATAAAGCATCTAAGGGCCAAAAGAAAAGCACCAGAGGTTAGGGAATTAACAAGTTCAAGATGAATAGCACGGTATACCGCACAAATAAACAAATGTTTTTTTGTTTTTTTTTATCCCCACTTTTCTTCCATCTTTCAAAAATAAAGGCCCCGCCAAATCTATTTCTACAATTTCAAAAGGCGCACAGTCTGCTACTCGATCTGGTGGCAAAGGAATTTGTTCGCTTGACATGGATTTAACTTTAAAGCGTTCACAGATTATATAATTATACAGAACATTTTTATAGCTTTCCTAGCTCTAAATATCCAATATCTTTCTCTTAACAAGCATTGCATCATTTGAATTCCCGCGTGACAATTTTTCTTTTGTACATTTCTAATTAACAGCTTAGTGAACTCACATTTTTCTGGTAACAATATTGGGTACAAAAATGATCCTTCATCATCTCGATTAAGTATATTAGTTTTCACCCGTAAAAAATACCTTCATTATCTATGTAAGTCTCAATATAGTTTGATGATTTCGCATCAGGAAGGTGATAGCTCTGAACTAAACGAATTAATTTCTTTTCAGAATTTTCAATTTCTGAATTGTGAAAGTTCAGAATCTTTACATTTTTCATTCAACAAAGTACAATTATTCACAAACCTTAAAAATCCAAGAAAAAACTCTAATCATTTTACTATAATCAGATATAGCGTACAAATGCCAAGGAGGTGCGTCTCTTGAGAGATCAATATTTACCACTTTTAATATTTTCCTTTCCAATTCTACTTCCTCCGATTCCCGATGAGTTTCTCCAAGAAGCCAATATTCAGGGCTTTCTCGCAACCACAAAGGTCTTTCCCACCACCTAGAGATAAGCATTTGCTGAGGAGAACAACCACGCGATAATAAGCCTGCAATCTTAAGATTTCCGGGTACATGCTTCCATAAATGATCTCGAGTTAGTTTACAAATTTCTTTAACCCTATTTTCTAGAAAAACGAACCAACTCCCTTTTTCCTTTATCCACCAAAGAGCTGTAGTAGAATTGGACCAAAATGTAATTCTTAAATTCGATAAATTGAGCGTCTTGACAATAGAATTCGCAAGTCTAGAACCTATGCAACAAGCCATCAGCTCCAAACTAGGTATACTCAAAGGCTTTAGAGGGGACACTCTGGCCTTGGCTCGAACGAGAATTACCTTTACATCTGATTTAAGGTGACAGAACACCTCTAAAACTCAATTTTTGGTCAATATATCGATTTTTCGTTTTTGGTCTTATATTAAAATTCAATCTTTTATCTTTGTAAATATGTTAAAATTTTGTTTCTATCTTAATTAGAAGCCGAGTTACAGCTTTTTCAATATTACTTAATCATAAATTTCTCGGACCCGAAATAGTTTCTGCTAACCGGAAGTGGCCGAGTTGTTTGTTTACGTTTCTCTTTCATAAAATATGACATGAAATATTATAATTAATGTACAAATATTTAGTCAGAAATTAAAATAGAACATTTAAGAATAAATATAAATGTATTTGGAAATACAGTTTTACTTTTTATGTGTAAAACCTGGCAGCAAGTTTGTTGTTCTGACTTTGTTTACATATGCGTTTTATTTTCATGCTGAAAGAATTGACAGCGTGAAAAAGTTTATTTGATTGTTTTATTCTGCTTTATTTTAACTTAAAAATGGTTAAAAGTATTGCTAGAAAGCGCAAGCGGCAATTTTATGGTAATAAATTCACAAACACTTCGAAAAAAAAAAATAGCACTTCAGCAGTTCCTGAATGTACTGCTAGCTGTTCTAAGTTGGGAAAAGAGAGTTTCTCAACTGCAGAAGAAATGCCTGGTCCTGTGTTTGGTAACAGAATCGTTGACCTTGAACTTATTGTGGAAGCTTTTTCTCAACTTTGCTGCCCAAAATGTTTTGATGAAAAAATAGAACTATTCGAGGATTCCAGATATGGATTGTGCTCCCATTTTACACTAAAATGTAAGTGTTGTGACTTTTTTTTTGCATTTGCTTCATCAAAAAATGTTGTAAATGCACCTGTCATAAATACCAGGCTAGTATATGGTATGAGGCAGATAGGCAAAGGTTTTGCTGGGGCATTTAAATTATGCTCAACATTAAATTTGCCTCGACTAACCAAAACTGCTTACAAAAATCAGGAAGCAAAGCTTTTAAAAGTGGTTCAGGAAGTTGCTGAGGAATCCATGATAAAAGATGCTACTGAAATTGTGGAGAAACAACAAAATCTCTCATCCGATATTGTAAAATGTGGCATATCGGTGGATGGCACATGGCAACGAAGAGGCTATACATCTATGAATGGCTGTGTTGCTGCAATATCAGTTGATACTGGTAAGGTGTTAGACATAGAAGTTATGTCGTCCTACTGTCCAACATGTAAGAGACTTCAGACTATGCCAAGAAACTTTGAATATGAGTCGTCAAAAGCCGACCACATATGTCAGTGTAATTTCACAGGCTCTTCATCAAAAATGGAAATTGTGGGGGCTTCCCGAATATTTCTTCGATCTGAAAAAAACCGCAGACTGCAATACACTCAATATTATGGGGATGGCGACTCAAAAGCTTTCATGAGTGTGAAAGACACTTACGGATTAAACAGTGTGACCAAGTTTGAGTGCATTGGCCATGTACAAAAGAGAGTGGGTTTGCGTCTGAGAAAACTGAAAACTAAAACTAAAGGACTGTCTGGTAAAGGCAAATTAACTGATAATTTTATTGACCGACTTCAAAACTATTACGGAATTGCTGTTCGCAGCAATGTCGGTAACTTATCTGCCATGCAGCAAAATGTAATTGCTGCGTTATATCACTGTGCATCAAGTGATAAGAAACCGATGCATTATCAATGTCCAATAGGGAAAGAAAGCTGGTGTTATTTTCAGCGGGGGGGTGGCAAATGGAACAAAATGTTTCACAAAATATGCTGGTTTATCAAATGATGTTTTAAATAAAATTAAACCAGTATATTTAGAACTATGCGACAAACAAATATTAAGTAAGTGCTTGCATGGACGCACGCAAAATGCCAACGAGTGTTTTAATGGAATAGTTTGGCAAAAGTACCGAAGGAAGTATTTGTTTCGCTCAAAACAATTAAATTTGGGTCGTATGATGCTATTATACACTTCAATGAAGGATTAAATGGGTGTCTAAAAGTTTTTAATAAAATGAATATTGAAAATCCTGGGGTGTTTACCTTACGGGGATATAAACATTTAGATAAATGCAGAATCCGTGAATCAATTCATAATGCAGACCCCAAAACAAATAAAAACAGGAAAATATTAAGAGCACTTAAAAAGAAAAAAAAATTAGTGTTTTAGAAGTCAAAGATGGGGAGAATTATAAATCTGGTGCATTTTAATAAAAAGTAAGTGTTTATCTTGTAATCAGAATAGTTTAATGTTATTTTTGTCGTTTTCTCAAAATGAATTTTTTTACATTTTTTCTTACCGCAAAACACAATATCTCAAAAAGTTATGCTTGAATGATATAAAATTTTTATATGTATGTTTTTTAAATACTTATGCAGGGAATAGACCATTCATAAGATTTTGTGTTGAGTAGAAATTTTTTTATATAGCAATAAAGTAAAAATTACAATAGCTTTTAAGAAAATTTCAACGTATAGAAGTTCGAAACACAATAAGTTCCCACGTAATGGTCATATTACAAAAATAAGGGTCTATTCTCTAGATAAGGTTGTATGTTATATTATTCAATTTACAAAATGTCAATATATTTATTTTATCTTCAATTATCATGTTTTGCGTAAAATATTATTTTTGCTTATTTTTTTATAAAATACCCATTTGACAGTAAAAATGTGCACTATTAAAACTTTTCTTGGGTGTTTTTCTAATTTTAGAGACCCATAAGCTCATAAAATATGCATTTACTGGCAAAGTTCAGGTTAATTCAAAAAATTTTCTTCAAAAGTGTATAAACATTTAGATAGATGCAGAATCTGTGAATCGATTCATTACGCAGACCCCAAAACAAAGAAACACAGAAAATTTTTAAGAGCACATTAAAAGAAAAAAAATAGTGTTTTAGAAATTAGAGAGGAAAAGGATTATAAATCTGGTGTATTTTATTGATAAAGTAAGTGTTTTTCTTGTAATCAGATGAGTTTAATGTTATTTTTGTCGTTTTCTCAAAATGAGTTTTTTCACATTTTTTCTCACCGCAAAACACAATATCTCAAAAAATTATGCTTGAATGAAATAAAAATTTTATATGTATGTTTTTTTAATACTTATACAAAGAATAGACCTTTCTTAAGAGTTTGTGTTGAGTAGAATTATTTTTATATAGCAATAAAATGAAAATTACAATAGCTTTTAAAGAAAATGTCAACGTATAGAAGCTCGAAACACAATTACTTCCCACATAATAGTTATATTACCAAAATAAGAGTCTATTCCCTAGATAAGGTTGTATGCTATATTATTCAATTTACAAAATGTCAATATATTTATTTTATTTTCAGTTATCATGTTTTGCGTAAAGTCTTATTTTTGCTAATTTTTTTTATAAAATACCCCTTTGACACTAAAATTGTATACTAACAAAAATTTCTTGGGTGTTTTTCTAATTTTAGAGACCCATAAGGTCATAAAATATGCATTTACAGGCAAAATTCAGGTTAATTCAAAAAATTTTCTTCGAAGGTGTTCTGTTACCTTAAACATTGATCTCACAAAAACGCACACTGCATACGCCTCCTTGGAAGCGTCAACAAAAACATGTAATTCAGAAGTGGAATTAATTATCATACATCTTGACAAAGTAACATCTTTCAATATATACAAATCTCTAACCCATTTTAAAAATACATTTACATCATTAGGAGACAATTCACTGTCCCAAGCAATTTTCATTTTCCACAAATGTTGTATTAATGGTTTCGGAAGCAATGTAGCTGGAGTTAATAAGCCAATAGGATCAAACATTTTCTGCACAATTGCCAAAGCTAATCTCTTCGTGAGTTTTGTTTCAAAGGTCAAAGTATTCATATCTGTGCAGCACTTCAAGGTATTAATTTCTAAATTCCAAATTACTCCGAAAACGGAAGTATCGCCTGAGCTTCTATAAACATTTTTTTCAGCTCCATTGCTTTCAAAACGACGCAGGTTGAAACATCCATTCAACTTGATCAATTTCGCATGTTCAATGAAACGTCCCTGCTCGTCAGTATTAAACACACCAGATACAAAGTTGTTCACATAGAATGAACATTTCAGTTTCTGAGCAACCTCTTCATGTTGAGGTTGAAAATTTTCTAAAAGATGCATAATAGATGCATTCAGCAGAAAAGGGCTAGAAGAAACCCCAAACACAACTCTGCAGTGCCTATACACGATCCGTCCTTCACTACACGGGGAAGAAAATCTGTCTTTCGGTGCTACAGACAGCATTAAGAAAGTTTTCTCTCTATCCGCACTAATACCGATTGGATACATTCTAAATCGATCGAGAATATCAGGTATTAGCTCTATAACAAATTAGTCCCCTTTAATAAACACTCATTTAAAGAAGGTTTCCCTTTTTCGGAGGCCGAGGCGTCAAAAACGGGGCGAATTTTGGTCGTTTGACTATCTAATTTAATAACTAGCCTGGGAGCCAAATAATGGCATTCCTTATTCAATTCTAAATCTGGTACGCGTCCAATAATGTTCAATTTTTCCCAATCCTAAAATACCTTTTGATAATCCATAAAAAATTTCCCACATCCAAATCTTTTTATCATTCCTTCATGTCGTTTCCAGACCAATTCTTTATTACTTGGTAACTTCAATGAGTCATACTTCCAGTGGCGTAATGGAAAATAATTGGGTCCCCCCCAAGGTCAGATCTTGGGCCCCAAGCCGGATACATATATGTACACAAAGAATTGCAAAACCATAACATAATATACCTTTATACATCACGTAAAAATATTTAAATATTAAACTTATAAATGAATATAAAATAAACCAGTGTCTGAGTAAAGAAAGTAAATAACGTTTAACATAAGAAAGTATTTAAAAAAGGGAAAATCTAACAACAGTCGACTGATAACCTGGTAACTTATATAAAAACGATACACTAAGAAAAACACAAACACTGCAAAATAATGTTTTCGATTTCAGATCCTCATGATAGAAAAAAGGTATCACCAAATTCTTCGTTTATAAATCCCGGGATGAGCTTGACTTTAAGTTCGATAAAATTCTAGCATAAATTGTAAAAAGTCAAAGACACAACTATTGTTACTAATAAGAAAGCATGGACACAAAAAAGAATGCGCCCGCAGTACCACTCAGGTTGAACTACAAAAGTAACTAGTTCGTTGAGTTGTTCGCGACACACACTACTAGCTAATATACAGCACTATACTCAAGAAGAAAATCACAAAAAAAAGTGATTGACGTCTCACATTTTTCTTACCAAAGTCGGTTATTAATTCATACAATTCAATTTTTCTTGCTTCTTGTTGTTCAATACTTGTCAAAGACTAATAGGAGAGCCTCTCTTCTGATATCGTACAACGTAGATAATTTTTTATTAATTTTAGTTTAGAAAATTATCTTTCCGCCATATTGCAGAAATAACTGGAAGAGTCAAAAACAATAAAACTGCAATGCATACATCTGGTAAACTTAGCGCCGCAAACTTATTTTGAATCATCAAAAATTACCTAAATCTTTATCGAATTCAGCTTAATTAAATCTTCACTAAAAACTGCTTTGAGAAACATAACTTGATTTGGAAATTGACTAGATAGGTCAAGGCTATATACTTTTTGAAGATTACTCCTTCCTTTGCCATCTTTTTGGAAATTACCTTCTCGTTAGTATGGGCCCAATTTTAAAATTTTTCCCCTTAAATCTTAATCTATGGGCGTACCTACATAATGCGCAAAATCATTTCAAATCAATTTTGTTTCTTCGTTTTCATTTTCCGACTCCTTTTCTTTAGATAGAGTATATACCGGGTGGGCAAAAAGTCCGTAAAAACTTTGAAAATTCATAAAATCCGGAGAAATGAACGAAAAAAGAAACTGTTTGCAAGATTATCATTAGTATGTCACGGGATTTTTTTTAAGCTAGAAAAATAATAATTTGAAAATCATCCGGAAGGTGGCGCTGATGTACGCAAATCAAAGAAACAATGCATACATAATGAACAGAAAACTTTCACAACTTTATTACAGCAGAATATGTTCCAGATGACCACCAACACAGGGAAGAAGACATTCCAGACGAGTGACAAATCCAGCAACGGCAGAGTGCAACATGTCCGGATGTATGGAGGATACTTCTCTGCGGATCGCATCTTTCAGTTCCGACATACTTGATGGACCGGATAGATACACGTGAGATTTCAAATATCCCCACAATCAGAAGTCTACCGGTGTTAAATCTGGAGACCGAGGAAGCCATGGGTACCTGCGGCGCCTGCTAACGATTCTGTCTTCCCCGAACGTCTGTATCAGGAATGCCTTAACCGGGTTAGCAGTGTGACTGGTTGCTCCATCCTGCATGAACGTGACATTCGCAATCTGACCTCGTTGAATTAAACATGGCACGATAGTCTCCCGCAGAAGCGTTAGATAACGCTGAGCATTTACCGTTTCCGTTATCCATCCATTTACTGGGCACTGCGTTTCAAAGAAGAAGGGTCCTATGATAAATGAACCCGTGAAACCACACCATGCTGTCCCTTTTGGGGAATGCAATGGCTTCTGTGTGTACTCACGTGGATTAGAGGTCACACAAATGGGACAGTTATGGTTGATAACGTCACCATGAAGCGAGAAATGAGCTTCATCTGTCCACAAGATGTTAAAAACCCAGGAGGGATCCTGTTCCATTTTAGAGAAGGCCCACTTCGCAAATGCTTTCCTTTGTGCGGTATCTGCTGGCAAAAGTTCATGGCACGATTGCAATTTGTATGGATACAGCTGGAGGATTCGACGAAGAATATTGCGGACAGATGATGGTGGTAAGCCCAATCGTCTGGCAGCTTCACGAGCACTGTTGGTCCCTGAAGCTGCTTCGGAAGCAATCGCTTCCATTTCGACAGCAACGCAGGGTGCACGTGCTTCTTTCAAGCATGGTCGTCCGGCTCGTGCTCGATCCTCCAACTTTCCAGTTTCCTCAAAACGTTTAACAAACTTTAAGAGACCTGCAGGTGTTAAAGGGCCTTTTCCACTCTTCACATTTTTCTGAACTCGGAATTTACGCAAGGCAATGGTCGTTGATTCCTCGTTCATGTAAAATAACTTCACCAACAAAACTTTATCCGGCGCACTGAGCATCCTTGTTCACATTCACTGTATGTAATGGGGAAATGAATGTGGATTCATTGAGAGCAAAGGTTTTTATAGCCGTCTAATTTGCATATTTACACCACAGACGCTTGTAACAGCGCCACCTACAGGATGATTTTTGAACTATTTTTTTTCTAGCTTAAAAAAAATCCCGTGACATACTAATGCTGATCCTGCAAACAGTTTTTTTTTTTCGTTCATTTCTCCGGATTTTATGAATTTTTAAAGTTTTTACGGACTTTTGCCCACCCGGTATATATATATATATATACTGTACTGTATATATATATATATATATATATATATATATATATATATATATATATATACATATACATACAGTACAGTCCCGATAATCCGAACAATATCGGACCGACCCCTGTTCGGATTACTTGATTGTTCGGATTAGCCGGAGTAACAGCGAAATCACTATTTGAACCGGGAGTACGGGTCTATTGTGTCTATGTATTTTATCGTAATGTGAGTGTACGCGCCCGCTTTTTTGCCGCGTGGACTGTACTCCCACCCCTCGCCGCGTGTGTCCTCCCTCCACCACTCCTAACTTAGTGTGTCAGTGTGGCTGCGTGTGCCCGTACTGTTGGCCGTCAGTCGTTCCGCGCTCGTTCTACACTCGCCCGCTTTTGTCTCTGTGTTAATAACAGTGTTACAGTGTAATATTCTACAGTGAAAACAGTTTGTTGTGTGTTTTGGACATTTATCTGTGATTCAGTGTACGTAAACAGATTGTTATGGCGAGTAAGCGTAAACACTCAACATTTACTCTTAAAGACAAACTAGAGGTTCTAAAGCGTTTAGATAAAGGTGAAGGTGTGAAAAAATTGGCTACAGAGTTTAATGTTGGCAAAGCTACAATTTGTGATTGGAGAAAAAATCGTGGAAAGCTTGAACAATACTGTGCTAATTCTTCTGGGGAGACTCTTGAAAACAGACAGACAGCAAAGCAATCGCTGTACGATAAAGTTGATAATGCGCTTCATATTTGGTTTACCCAGGAAAGACAAAGAGGAACCCCCTCAGTGGGCCTATCATTCAAGAAAAGGCTATTCAATTAAAGGCGAAATTACGCATCATCGAAAAGACTGTCTTCGTTGCGTCAGAAAAAAATAACTGAATAAATGTAATAAGGTACTTGTTCACTACATTATCAGTACTGTACTGTACATATTTTATATTTAATCTTATATTGTACAATTTTTCATACTAAACATTAGTGTTCTGTTCTGTAGTTTATTCCATTTTAAAATTTGCACCATAACTTGATGTACAGTGCGTGAATATTAAAGAAAGAACTGTTTTGAATTAAGGTTTACACTGTTTTATATTGAAATATTCACCGATTTTTTCGTCCTTAAAATTATAAAATTTTTTCCGCGGAGCCGTTTGGATTAGCCGTGTTTGGATTAGCGGGACTGTACTGTATTATATAAAAAATAAAATTTGCTAGGAAAATCGCTTTATATTTTGAAAGTTAATATTATGATTCTGTCATATGTATATACATATTTATACTAATTACAATTTGTATGTGGCCACAGTAGCCGAGTGGTGAAGGTATCGGATTGTGGCTGGCCTTGACAGGAGTTCGACCCCAGTACCTCTAAAGACCCGCCGTGTAGAGGCGCGATGCACGGTAAATCTGTCGAGATCTCAAACATCCTCCCGTTGGTGTAGTTTGGAGAGGGGTGCCAGCTTAGGTGTCGTCCACATCACCTGACCATGGTTCAAAATTACGTGGTCCGTCGCCAAAAGCCACCGAGTAGATGAACCGTACGACGTTATTAGTCACTCACTCAAAATTCGTATAAATGATTTAAATTTACAATGAATTAATAATGATTTTCTCAAAATGTGGACTGCTTTTCCGTTAGTTGGAGTTTTTTGAGAAAAATCAATATGATGAGCGACATTACAGAAATTGAATTACAGTTTCCTAATCCTTTTATTTCCAAATTTACTTCTTAAGAAAAAAAAGATTGATTTGTTCCATTACATAAACAAGCTTTGAAAGAACTAAACAGTAGCTTTAATCGATATATCGATTTCAAATAGAGTCAAATATTTATATCTTCCTAGGCATACGGAGTAGACGGTCCTTTACTCTGCATATTATAAACGTAAGGATTTTATTTAAGGAGAATTTTCTTACAGGGCTTTATATATGACGTCATTCAAATTTCGGTTTAGTGCTGTCTGGAGTCAATTCTTTCAAAGAAACTGAATAAGCACATTATCCCACGCTAATTAATAAATACATCATTGTGTGATGTAAAACAGAATAATTTTTGAAATTAGAAATGATTGTATATTTCATTTTCATGAAGTTAAATGTAACTTATGCTAATTGCAAATGAAAGAGTTACTCATATTATAAAGTACATAAATTCTAGACAGAAAAAGCCACAAAATGTTTGTAAAAGGAATAAAGAAGAGTCGTCCTGAAATTCAGAAGATCGAAAACGGTATCATCTTTCCGAAATGGCAAGTAAAAGAAATTGTTGCCAAATCAACGACAAATTGTTCCTTTTTAAACATATTCAATGTGATATTCTGTCTTTTCCGTTTAACCGGAATCAATGTATTCAGCCATTCCAAAAACATGGATCGCGGAAGCTTTAATATAAATGCAGGGAAATCCCTCAAATCTAGATTAATGGTCTTCATTCAAAATGGTTGCAAATACACCATTTACGTCGGAATGAGCACGAAGAATTTTTTAGGTATAGCTCTGATTTTCTTCAAGGAAGATAAATCCAGGTGTTTGACTCACAGTTTTGCAGCTCTGCTATAACGGTATTATTTCATGTATCAGTGTACAGAAAACGGCAAGAAATGTTGCAGATTACACACACAGACACCCTTAGTCAGTTATTAAGAAAGGTGACAGACGGTACTTCCAAGTTAAAAACCCACTTGTTCATTGCGTATTTAATCGTGATGCAAGTTATCTTGCTTATTACGCACATACTGCGTTACTTGTCAGAAAACTACATGAACTCGAATCTGATTTTTGTCTCCGATTCATCGAATCTTACAATGTATTACTGTAATGAATGTCTTAGAATTCTTTTGAACTTCGCTTCTATATTATGGTACCTTGCTCTATCACTCTTTGCTCTTTACTACGTTTTCACATGCAGTTTTATTCAAATTCTTTTAGAATACATACTTGAACAAATATATCTTGATTTTCTTCTTGGATATCTAGAAAATTTATTCTTAACGTATGAAGAAGTTGCGAAATGTATGAGAAGCGTTGATGAAAATTTTTCATTGCCCGTCTTTCTCTCGCAGTTTTCTTACATATGGCTGGATTATCTTGGGGTGGTCACAGAATCGCATTTTATTCTGGCATGACTAAGATGTATTTCATTTCTCTTTGTTAATGCTGCAGTTCTTTAACTTTTCCAATCAACTTTTGATTATGATGTCGGCATCTCTCACAAACGAAATTGCAATCAAAGTGAAATGCGTCTCATGCAGTGCTTACCTTATCAATGTTTCATCCAGTATCCTCAGAAAAAATTTAAATTTCAAAAATATTTGAATCAAGATAACTCTTTGACTTTGTGGAAAGTTTACGTAATGAACAGATCTTTGATTATCACAAGCATCGGAACTTTTTTGACGCACGGAATTTTAATTGGTACTTTGGGAAAAAAAAATTAAAAAACAAATGAAAAGTTAACTTTTGATAAACATAATTAGTTATACAGTCACTCAAAGAGTACTGGGACAATTGGCATGCATAACTGTGTAAAGCCATTTATAAAAATATTTATCACATTAAAACAAAAACAAAATGAATTAAGAAATGTGTACAGTAAATAAGAAAAATTTTATTGGTATTATAGAATTTTAATTTGATCTAGCTTTTCAAATATAATTCAAAGGCACACTGGAGTCAAAAAAGTATTGGGACACTTTTGAAATGAGGAATTTAACAATTATACAGCACTTCAATAGAATTTAATTTCACACGACGTTTTTAGGCTAGAAGTTTAAACATAAACGTTTCAACAGATAAGAGTATTTATAGAAAAAGTAGCGAGAAACAGAGACATATCAGTTGGTGTGTGAAATCTCGTAAAAAGTCATTGGAAAGAGGGGAAATCACTTCTCTGTATAGGAAAAATCTTGAAACATTGAGTAAGTCTACTGTTTTTAACATCATTGACAAGTTCAAGAACACAAAAAAGTATTGAAAACAAGCAAAAATCAGAATATCTAAGGATATTTAACGAACATGAAATGAAGTGGATTATGAGACAAGCATACATTAATCCAAGAACTAGTACAGTAAAAAGGACTTCGCAATGTAAAAGTAGGTTCGGAAAATTTAGTAAATCCTGAAACTGACAGAAATATTTTAAGAAAACATAAGTATCATAGCAGAGTACCTCAAAAATACCCTACACCATCAAAGCAAATAGGCAAGCCAGATTGACATTTGCTAAAATGTACCCAAGGCAGCCAACAGAATATTGGGAAAATGTAATGTTTGTTGATGAAAGCAATTATAACATTTTCGAATCGGATGGCAGGCAAAAAGTTTGGCGGAAATCAAATTCAGCAATGCATGTCAAATATTTATGGTCTACTGTCAAATATGGAGGGGGTAACCAAATTTTCTGGAGATGCACGGCAAGCTCTAATATCGGGAACTTAAATTTCATTGATGGTATAATGAATAAATATGTCTATCTTGACTTAAGCGGAATTAAAAGCAAAGTGCAAGCAAGCTAGAAATCTCAGGACATTTTAAATTGTACCAAAATAATGACGCGAAACATACTGACGATATTTACATGTTATGGGTCCTCTACCACTGCCCCAGTGTTATTAGGAGTCCTGCACAAAGTCCAGACCTTAATCCCATTGAACATATGTGGGATTATTTGCAGTAAAAAACTATGAGCACCAAATTTCTAACAAGCAGGATTTACGAAAATATTTGGTCAAAGAGTGGACCAAAATCTAGATCGTTTTGCAAAAAATTGATCCAATCCACTCCAAATAGACTTGGAGAGGTCATAAAAAGCAATGACGACCCAACAAGATATTAATTTACAAGTTTGAAATGTTTTTCCTAATTTATGGGGAAGTGTCTCAATACTTTTTTGAGCACGTTTTCTTAACTCTATATCATTTATTTTCAATTTTAGCCATAATTTTATTAATGTACGAGTTTTGTTCAAATTATTATTTGTATTTAACAAAATAGCATTAATTTTTTTTTGTTTCATTTGTATGTTCAATTGAAATATTACGATAAACATCTATGAACTGGTAAAGTGTCCCAATACTTTTTGAGTGACTATATGTAGGGTATCAAACTGCCCAATTTCTGAAGACCAGAATACATAAGTATAATTTTCATAACTAGGGTTTTGAAATGTAAGAGTATATTTTAGAGTGAGTATTATAACGTCGCACTATTCACCTATATGATCACTTTAGTATATTTCGGAATATCATCCATTTGGATGAAACCGAAGTTCCAGATTAGTTTTAGGCAGAGTAATACTTTTATTGGAAAGGTGCGAGAACAAATATATAACAAAAATAGATGCATTAAATATTTTGAGAGAGAGAGGTTACGAGTTCCGTTAAGATACAAAGAATATTTTGAAGTATACTCTTTGCCATTTTATTTATAATTTTCGAAATTGACGACGATTTCCTGTCTAAAACGAATGTTGTGTGGGTTGTATTTGCTTGACAATAACACTGGCGACATGTTTCGTAGGTTGTAACCAAGGTTAAGTGGTTAAGTAGACACCTATGATATTGCCCCAGCTTCTAGGATCATGCCACAAGACGCGAGTACTATATCCGTACCTACTACCTTTATTTATAAGTGCTCTTGTTTTTCAAATGTTTCAATATTTCCAAAACATTTCTGACATAAAATTAATTTTACATGAAAGCGGAGTAAACAAACCCGATTTTAAAGATTATCTTTTCAGAAATACTTGCCTAAATTGTACTCATGTTATTTCTCTACACCCCGTTTGAAAATTTATGCGTTTTAAAAGTACTTTTATTTTTTCTTCATCTAGTTTGATGAATGTAAACAAGTGTGCGAGTGTATGGCGAAGAGCCCATTTTGGCTAAACTGCGCTGAAAAAAATTGTTTTAAAAGTTAAAGCCTATATGATGAGAAGTTGGAAATATGCGAAGACAAAAACCCATAAACATTTTATGCTTTTTCTTTCGAAAAATAAATCCATCCTAACGAAGGTTTGTATAAAAAGAAATGATTGTTCGAAGCGTCAAGTCCAGTGTGGATTAAAGACACAATAACCAACTTGGCTAAAATGCGCCGATTCCTGGTCTGTGTCCAAACAGGGAGGATTTACGAGTATTGTCAAATAAAGATTTAATTTTTTGTGTTGTACCTCATTTTTCCTGAAACGGGAAACGTAGTATATCGTAGTGGGAAGTATTTTGAACCCATATCTTACTATGAATTTCAAAAGCTTTCAGGAATTTGATCATTGAACACATGGACATAAGCATTACGCATTTGTTGAATTTTCATTCTAGTTGAACATGTCCTTCGATTATAACTCAAATTATCAATTTCTTGTCCACTTTTAATCATACGTCATTAACATGCTAGAAATTCAAAAATGTGTCATTATCAAATTTAAGCTGTGCTACATATTCAATTTTTAATGAATGAAGCTATCAAATATTAAGCATTTGATGTACAGCTACAAATGTTGCTCGAGTTTAGTCACTAGAGTACGATGAGTGAACAAGAGACTGATAATTCACGACATCATTTTGAATAATCGTGGTTGCTATAGAAAAACCATTAGAAACTCAAGAAAAATGGATAAAAATTAAATTATCAGTGGCAGATACAATTGTGTATTTATCGTACAAAAAATTGCTTATGTTCTTGCATATTTCCTTTCACGGAACAAAATTATACATTAGAATTTATATAGGTATTCAATAGAAAATTACAACACTGTAATACTATAGTAATGATATATATATCTTCAGTAAATCCTTAATGTCCGTTCTTTGAAATTTAACATGAAAAGTAACCAATTTTGCTTCACATTCTAAATTAATCCGAGTGAGTGTAGTTTTAAATGACGCAAGAATTCTAGCTAAACACTGCGCCAAACATTTGCTGTGAAAATAAAATTAAAAGCTTATTCACAATGCTAGTTATAACTCGAAAAATGGCGGTAGAAGTAGATATAAAAATTTAATCTTAAAAATGAAGGCATACAAATTTTGGCGGGAGCTTTTTTTCCGAGTTAAATTACTGTAAAAAGATTCTAGTAAATTTCTGTAAAGTAGTCTTTTATTTGTATGAATAACAGAATATCTTTCTAAAACAGCATTTCTTTTGTATTAGCGTATTCTTACTGTCAATTATGCAGATAGTATTTTTACTTAGAAGACTTTATTGAGAAATCTTGCTTATTCTGATTTACAGCCATACGCATTTCAAATGAGAAAATTCTAAAGTGTGTACAAGTGAGAGTTTGGATTAATGGCAAATGCTAATTCTGACCAAAAACCCTATTCAATTACTTGTTTAAATATTAAAAAAACATAAAATATCTAAAAATTCTAAGTATAGAGTGGGGACATCCCGAACAGTACCCATTTTCATATTTTTTAAATCCCATTTTTTCAGCACAAGTAAATGTTACTTTTCAATCAAAGAGAATTTTATAAATTTAAGAAATTTACTTCCAATAGTCATGCTGTTAAATTAAAAATTTTCCTGTAATTCTTTGTTTCTAAATTGCACACCTTACTTTGAATTTTAAAGCTAGAGCTTAAGAACTAGTAACTTAGAACACACACACACAATACAGAAAGACTACAAAAAGTATCACGTAAGCTTTTATTGTATTTTATATACATAAGAAATTGTGATGACACAGCTAGCTAGTATCCATTAATATGTACAGATATCACAGTACATAAAGACATGAGTATCGCGTTACACGACTGTATCCAACAGTCTAGCTGCTTCTAGAACAATGATTAGAATTAGACCGAGTCTCTCCAGTCCTCTAAGGGACATTGTTGGATTAGTTTCATATTTGTTTTGCAATTCAAAATAAATTCAGGGGCCTTCAGGACGTACTGGAATCTGATGCGTGTTTTTCTTTACCTATGGGATATAAATTTTATTGAAATCTTATTACGGAAGAGTTTAAAAATACAGCACTACAATCTAATCTTTTGAGATGAAACTTCAAACTTTTTCCTGGATTAAGCAAAGCTATGCGAGCCTCTTCATATGAAGTTCTAAATTATTCGTACACTCTGAAAAGTAAAAGCATTGGAACAAAGTAGAAGTTTAATATACGGAAATTCTCTTAAAGAATAGATTTAAAAAGTGGAACTATAATCAATATTCAAAATTTGAGTGACAGTTCAGTCAAAACATTTAACCTAGGTTGATCTTATATATTTAAAACACTTTAAAAAACAATATTAACAGTAAGAGTGTGACGGCTCACACGTCCTCAGAGTAAGCGAGATGACAATATAAGGTAATGTTTGACAATTGAAAGTTAGTTTGTGGCAGTTGATGATTATTACAGTTCGTGGTTCAAGTCTGAATGAGTTTTGCGGTACGTGAATACAAGTTATTAGTGATTGAGTATATATGAAACTGCCAAGTTGCACACCAGTGCATGCAAAGACAAAGATTAAGCATAGAACAGAATTGATCGTTGCTCCAAGCTGTAATAAGGTAGGATTGATTTAATATTAGAATCTGGGATTAGGCGGTTCGCTTATTGATAGAGGTCTGAATTAGATTAAGTCTTATTATAAATATATATTGTGTTGCGTATTTTGCCATCGTAGATTCTCTCATATTATAAATTTGTTAAAGGTTTAAGTTGAATATATTAATAAAGTCATATTAAGATAATGTTCGAATTCTAGTTCTTTCGTTAATCCTACGCCTCTAACTCTCGCTGATACTTCGAGAGATGTTCTTCCAAGGGGAGGAACATCACAATAGTTTAACGAATATATTACTCGAGTCTACTTCCTTTAAATCATGTTCATAAATAGCTCTTTTTTATCACAGGTCGAAAAAATGTAACTGTAGTCATTCAAGGTCGACGAATCCAGGCATCAGCGACTGAAGTCTAAATCGAGCAAGAGTCAATTTGGTCTATACTGCGCAAACACTTTACAATTTTAGACTGCTTATCTTACCTCTACCAACTAAACTATTGTGTAAAGTACTTCACATATAGATTCCGATACAAATTAGAGACTAAATAATTTTACCAAATGATAATATGAATCAGCAATAAAATCAAATTAACACACTATAACTTAAACACAACTCAACATTTTTACGGCATTTAGAATTGTACACAATTTCCGCAAAAAATAAACATTCATTTTGTAGATGAAATGAAATATTACAAGAACAAATTTTTAGCGTTTTGTTTTAATTCTTTAAAACTAATTACACATCATTACTGCATCCAATTCCTCATTTACAAATTTAACAGATATTTGGATTTAGGGGAACAATAGTCACTTACCTCGGTACGAAAGCTTTACACATCGCTGGTACTGCACTTGAAGAGAACGATGATCCGTTCGAATGATCAGGCCGCTTCTCCTCACTCTTGACGAAACACTACTCGTTTTTATCCTTTAGCAAAGCTGAAGACGAAAAATGCAAAGACGAGGGCATACCCCGCATATAGCCGATTGTTTATTCGGAATTGCTACTAGATGAAGACATGCCACACGTGGTCACCAGCTGCTTGAGACCGAGCGATTGAATACATGTTTTAATGTCACAATATCCGGATAAACTCTGCCAAACAGTGAGCTAGCTTTTAGATTTACGATAAAAGAGCCAATTCTGGCTAAACATACGGTAAAAAATTAAAACAAAATATCCAAGCCTTTGACAAGAATACATTTTCAGTAGAAGATAAAATAACCCGTTAATCAAAACCCAATTGCTTTTTTCCTTTAGAGCCATCACAGCAAGAGCTACTTTGAATAAGTTACGATCGAGAGATTAATATGGCTATTTTGTACAAGACTTCCAAAAATTCTGAAAAGTTCAAATGGGTACAAATTAAACTTCGGGAAGACAACCATAGAAGTCGAAGGACATGACCAGAAGAATAACGAGCGAGTTTAGTTTTTTCTCGCAAGAGTCAATTTTCACTATGCTGCGCCAAACACTTCAGTAACAGAAGAAACCAGAGAATCTGGAGTGTAGGTAAACATAAGGGAAGGGATGTATAAGACTATTTTATATAGGCGATCAAGATATCCCTGTACGTGTAGTTAGGATGTGCTAATAAACGGAAATGGTGAAAGGACAACTCTATACGAATTACAGTAAGAAATGGCTCACACATAGCAATAAATATGCAGCCTATTGTTAAGTGACGCGAGCGAGAGCATGTGGTTCAATTCCTGATTCGGTTAAACTACGCCAAATATTTGTTTAGTCTAGTATATTTTAAAATATGACTAAATATAAAAATTCATGCATACACGCATATATTTTATACGCGTGCATGCTAGGTAACGTGTAAAACCTTTTGAACCAATACAAAATACCCTACACACTGCGACAATAGGCTGGCAAGAACCTTATACTACACAATATTCCAGTTTTAAAAACAGCTCTATAAATTAAGCAACAAAGACTGATAAGTTCGCCTTCCCCAGTCGAGTTGAACAGAATGTTTAGAAGCCTCCGTTTCTTTTCACAAGATTGCAGTTGCAGTACATGCGGATGAACATTAATTTCTTATGCACTTTTAAACCTCAAGCAGCAGTTTTCGATACAGATTTTGGAACTGTAAAGAAAACTGGCAAGGTGAAGAACCAAGCTTTTAAATAACCAAAACTTATTACATCGATATCCTTTGAAAGATATTGGAACATTCAATCATACGATATCTCTTAAGCACATACGCGAGTCCCGTGGTCCCAGAAATAATTCCAAAAGTTGTATGCCCCAAAATGTCCTAAATATAAATATGCTGTATAGAGAGAGCCAAGCTTTCTTTGCAAAATATTAATGCACTTAACACTGATTTAGTTTTACGTAATGAAAATAGCTCTAACTACAATTGCCAGATTTATAAAACAATATTAATGTCAAATATTTTAACATGAAAACCACAAATTTCTTATGCTTATTCATAAAAGAGCTTAAAACTTCACTATGATATTTTCTTTTTGAATTAACTCTAATCAATTTTATTCGATTCAGAATTTTGTTGGAAAATGTTTTTACCATCCATTTGCTTTATTTGAAACTACGTTTTAATTAAAAATTTCCCATCAAGATTAATTTTCATTATAACTATCCAATGGATACTAGTTTTCAAAAATTAATGCACATATTTGGGTATTTTAATTTTGTACACTTACTACGAGATATTTTTTAAACTTTGAATTCAAGCACACAAAGAGTATGACCCATTTTTTGAATATCAGAATATAATATTAGTTACCGTCAAACCTAGGACTACCATGTCACTATTAGGCAATAACTTACAAAATTGTATTCTCCAAATATATTGGTCAGCCAGTTGGCTTTCAAGTATATCGAGATAGTTCTTGTAAATTGAATAGCATCCCCCTATCCTCTCCTAGAATCCTTCCAGAGCAAACCCCGCTTTGCTACAGAGCGGGATAGAATGCTACAGGAACTGGTTTAGTTTAGCAGCCATACTGTGCAATCCTCCCAAGAAGAATCAAACCCAATATTGGACCCACTTTTCGTTCGATATCAGCTTTAATTTTGAAGTAATGTACTTTGCTGAATTGAAGCAATAAATTTATGCTCTTTAGTACTCGATAATAATGCAATTGTTTCGTGTGGCTATATATACCATCCTCATCTCACTGAAAAAGTTGCTCAAGTTCCTTGATCGGGTTACCAGAAATTGATATCCTTAATGTGTTATTCTATTCAACTTATGTGTAGCATTTATTTCGGAGTGACTAATTAAGATTACGATTCGCCACTTTATTCGAGTCCTCAGTAAGATAAAGTTTGGAGTGCTCCATTTCGATGTATACCAAATATTTTAAATTTGCATGCACAATATCTGCAGCGTTATCCAAAAGTTTGCATTTCCGTAAGAAATGTCCCAATGCCTATTTTAGACTGTTTCAACACTCCAATATAAAATATGTGCATCTCGTAAGAATTATGGCCAGGATGCTTCCCCCCCCAAAGTCTTTGGGGCAAGAAAAGACATCTACTTGAGCCAATCCAAGAGAAATTGGTTGAAGACACATTTAGGCATTCTAAATCTTTGAAGGGAAAATAACAGGAAGAGCTACTTTGGAAGGAACATAATTTTGCTCACAGTTTATTCAGAAATGTCTCGGGTGCCCCCTCGCCATTATAATCTATATTTACCGAGATCCTGTGCAAAAATATGCATACGTACACAAATTTTTACGCCAACAGAAAAAATTATTTAAAAGGCTCTAACTAAATTTCAATTACAGATACTACGTACACCATTACATATGCAAAAACTGCCCGGGATATATTTATTGAGGCAGACATATACCACCTTCAATCAATCAAGCATAAATCAAAACACGAGCATTTTAGACAATTCCAATACTTTGAACGACATTTTGAAGTATGCAAGAAGCGTTCGATTAAGGAGGCAGATTAATTTAAGTAGAGCCAGAAAACCCAAACGATTGTGCAATATGATCAGACATTTTAAAATACCTTTGATGCCTATGCAATACCTCTGCCTTAGACTTCCTCCACAACTTCAGTTAACGGGAAGTAAAAGCACTTTTCCCCACAAGGTAAAATATTCAGAAGCCATTAAAGTCTGTTGTATGAATAGGGTGGAGTTACTAGGATATGCAGCACACTATTCATATTTAAAACCCATTGAGTAAGTGATTATACCAATAAAAAGAACGTAAAAATGAGATTTGAGCGCGTTTGTCCACTTCTTTTCCGAAATTTGTACATATAAAAATAAATGTCCAAATATTGATTTTTAGTAGGCTTTAACACATCACAATTAGAAATACATATTTTACGAGAAGTTTGATGATTTGGTCAACTTGAGGAATCAAAAGTTTCAGACATGTACACCATCGTATATGCAAAGTCGTCCCACGATGCATTTTCGAATACATGGGGCAGACAAAACATGTTGAGCTAACCAAAAAGAAATTGGTAGAAGACTCATTTAGGCATTCTAAGCTTTTGAAGGGCCAAGGACTATAAAGGGGCAAGAAGCGCCCCTTTAGAATTTTGCTCAGTTGATCCAGAAAAGTGTCGATTGATCATTGTGGGAGGCAATGACCGAGGACTATTTGTGTACACGATATACGTGTCCAACATATTCATATCTTAGGGTCGTTATTCAAGACATGTTTAGATATGTATTTGCCTAGATTCTGTACCTTATAAAAAAGGTTTTCGCTTTTTAGAAATAACTCAAAGACTCCAGATGTCTGAAGGGTATATCTTATAAATTTTAGAAGTAATTTCAAATTCATATCCGTGTTATACAAGGACGAAAGATATCCCGAGCAGACTTTGCATAACACAGTGCAGAAAGATTCTTCATTTTGTTGCCAGCATTCACGCCTGCCGCTAGTAATCCAGCTATCGGATATAATATCGCTTCGTATCAAAGCAGTCAATCAAGTATTGTGGTGTCTTCATTTCAACAACAAGCCAAGCACTTCGTCAAGACCGTGAGTGCAGCATAACATGGAAGGTCTATGTGAAGGGCCGTTGTCAAATTGACCAGTCTTCACATTCGTAAGATGCTCCTAAATGTCATTCATTCTGCAAAGGTGCATTCAGGTGTCGCTCACGTCACTTGACCATGGTTCAAAATTACGTGGTCCGTCGCCGAAAGCCCTCGTGTAGCTGGGCAGTGCTACGTTAATAATAAATCAAACATATTTTCAATGTCATCTCTGTGCAACTAGAAGGAAAGATAACCCAAGCAGATTTAAAGTAACATAGTGATTGCTCACGCCTATGTTACAGCCCGTGAAGAATCATGCAGTTTGTAGAGTTTCGTGGCGTCTCACTTTCGCAAGCACTCATTGCAATCTGCGCATGAGTCACGGAGTTTCGAAGGAGCAATAAATAAACGGGGGTCGCTACTGCAGGTAAGCTAATATATGCGCAGGGCAGCTCACTAGCTGTAGCGATCCCGTTGGAACATTCTTCACACTCCCATTTCCAGCGCTCGTCCTCTTCGAGAGCAGGAACCAGATAAAAAAAATAAAAGTACTAAAGTCATCGCCTCTTATTTTAACGTTACAACATCTCACAAGTTTAACAAACTGCATCATACAAGGAAACAGTTCTTGGATACGCATAAAACTTTCAGACCTTTGTACAATAAGTTTCGATTCACCTCTAATTAGTATAAGAAACAATTGATGAAATAAATGAGATTTAAATGCATTTATGGGCTGTCTTCACTTCATAAAATGAGTGAAGTATTCGTCGATTTTGAAAAAGTAATCATTCTTTAGCGTCCGATAAATGGTGCCCGAACTGGCGTCTTGTCACATTCGAAATACGAATTGGCTGCACGCATTTACCGTTTTCTTACCATTGCTCACACTAACATGTTTATTTTTTCAGTCTTTGAAATTTACATTTGGTAGCAAAGTGAAGTAATCATTGATATAACTTTTAGATGCATACATTTATTAACGGATATTCGACGACTGTATAAAACTGCATTTTCTCTTCTAGCCGTTTGCTGTCGGTTTCAAACAGCTATAATTCAAGAACTGCGCGCAAACTATTCCACAAGCACTTCAATCATTGAGTGAAAGGGTACCGCTGTCATGGTTTTAGAAGACAGGATCAAACTCTTCTAACCCGCTTTCAAAGTGGGCTTATCAAATCAATGAAATTTTCCAAAGGACGCAAGAGCTTTGAAATTTGCATGAACTGTTCCGAGACGGCCACGCCTGCTGACATCCTCGAGTGCCTAGGGCTCACCAAGCAGGATTTAACAGACGTTCCCTTGCCGGTTTTGGACTTTCTGAAAGTCTATGATGCCATGGACCTGGTCTAGCACTGCTGATCAATGAAGCGTGCAACACCTTACCGCTAGAAAAACGCCCGGCGTGTGATTGAGAGTATACTTCTGTAACTTTTAATCTTTTCGAGGATACTGTTGATGGAGTAGGAAAGTATTACAATACCCATAATGATTAAAACAAGTTTAATCTTCAAATTTAGAGATAATTAGTCTTTCTAAACGACAGTCTTCTAAAGATTAGAGAAGTGATAAATAACCAGAACCACAAGAGAACCTGTATGAATAAAAACAAGCACAAAAGAACATGCGTTCTTAAGAGACGAATTAGATTTCTCTGAAAGATGAAATTTCACTATTATGATTCCACTATTAAACCTCTTGTGTAGATGCTCGTTAAATTAAGAGTTTCCCTACGGAACTACATTAAAATAATAGCTTGCAATTATATACAAGGTACCGTAATAAAGAAATTACGTATTTAATTGATAAAATTAAGCATTTTATAATGAGTAGCATGTTTATCAATAGCAAAACTATTATTCTATGTTTACTACAATGCCCTCCGTCTTATTTTCATCATTGTTCCATTAACACGCTTTAATAAACTTTAATTTGAAGCTTGGTGTAGTATGCACCTTGAAATATCAAACGTTTCGGAAACAACTCTTCGTGGTTAAGCTAAACAAGAACTATTATTTTCTCTTAGGTCCGATTACGCTTTTCTTGCAAATTAGTTACTTGCTGAAAACCTCCTTTGGGGTTCTGTTTGATTATATTTCTTCATCGAAACTAGTTAGGGGATATAGCAATATTCACATTTTATAGTCTTCTTGGTGGGAAGAATATCAACTGGAGAAGAATTTAAATTCAACGATTACTTCGGAATTTTACGGGGAGAGGGGGGGTATTTAGCACTTCTCTTAATAGATTTAAACTTTTAGTTTCAGGAATCTAATGTTAAATTATCTTAGAGGGAAATTTCAAACTGGAGAAATCTTCAGTGAAGTACCAACAAATTATGCATAATAAGAGGAAAATGCCCAATCCAAAGTCTGTTTTGCAATCAGCAGAAATTACCTCTTTTCTGCAAAAAGGAGCAAATGAATGACTGGGGTTTATAGGTGCAAGACCCAATTCGGCAACACGTTACTGCAGGAAATGTACATGCCAAGCATTCACTTCGTTTCCTGGTGCATTACTAAATCATTGATAACCAAAACATATGGTCTAATCGGAATATATTATATTACCTATCGAATAATCATTTATTCAGAAATCGAGAACGTAATTTAGTTTAGAGAAATGGCGTCTATTTGAGACTCAATCCTGGAATATTTCTCCGATAAATAAGATCCTTGCAGAACGTTACACGAAACAAGTTTTTCAGTAAAGAGACAAGTAAATGACCAAAGACAAAATTGATCGAAGGCCCCTATTAGGAATTCCAAGGCTTTAAAGGGAAAGAACTGGAAAGGAATAGAAAGTGCACGTTGACGAGCACATTATTTTGCTCACAGTGAACCCGAAAATGTCTCGAGTGAACATAATGGGCGAGTGAGTGAATGTCTGGTTTTTGGCGCAAGGGCCAAATTTGGCCCTGCGCCAAGCATTTGTTAAAATATTAAAACTCATGATAAAATTCCAAAGAGAGTTAGGGACAAGTCGTTTTAATAGAAGGTGAAATATAAGTCAAGTATAAAAATAGCTATGATAAAATCAAATTTTGGTAGGGGATTACCTCCGCCAAATTAAAAATATAACAGTAGAGTAAAACAGCTGAAAATAGTCAGATTACAGTAAAAGTTTAAACAAAGTTTTATAAATAAAAATTAGTTTTTACTGTTTCTGTGATGTGTTGACGTTAATGTATTTAAATATTTATCTTTACTTTTTTTGCCAATATTCCGGTAAGACTTATTCAGCTTCGTACTCTATCCGTACTAGATTCCTTGGACGAAAATAGGATAAACTTTTACGCGTTTTGTCTGGTGTGTCATCTTCATTTCCATTTCGTAACATAGATTTAGGAAGACTTTCTTACGAGGTTTTAAAGGGGTTTTTTAGTTGCCAAATTTTGGGCTGCAAATTCAGGACGTATGTTAGCCTTTGGAATGTGAAGACGAAAGGTATTTCTATATATTTAGCTGGAAAATTCTTTCTGGACCTTACATCTATTGCCTGGTGCTACAAGCATAAGGGAACATTTGCAATAAATCTAGAAATAGGTGGCTTAGAATGACACTGCAGAACTGGAAGGCAAGAGTTATATGCTTGAGTGAAAGATGTAGAAACTGTAGGAATAGATGCAGTTTTATTTCGTTTCGAGATGGATGAAGCTGGTTGTGTGTGTGTGTGGTGTGCAGTAGTTTTAAAGGTGGGCATTTTATTTTTGTAATATTTTCATCCGTCTGTGTAGAAGAGGGTGTTATTCATAATTTATCAGCCTGAGAATATGTCTGATAAAGGTGGGGCTATTAACATTCGGGTTATATTTCCATTACTTTTAATTTCTTGCGTTTTTCAATTTTCCATTTTGGGCAAAGTGTGGAACCTGTGGAAGGAGGCTGTGAACAGTTAAGGCATTTCAGTTCTAGGGTATAATCTGTAGAAGAATAAACTACAAATGCACACCAAGAGCATGTTTTATGTCCGTGGCAGGAGTTTTGAGAATGACCAAACCTCTGGCACTTAAAGCAACGCAGAGGATTCAAATTTACTCAAAGAATTCCAATGTCTGAAGTTAGTTTTTCCGATTTTATTAATTGTTTCAATGTGACCTTTGTGTACCACTAGGATGACAGACGACTCTAGTAGTCTTTGCGTAACGTTGTGCAGGAAATCTTCATGCCACTTGAAGTTAAGTTTTTCGACAAGCTTCTTAAGATTCGTTCTTCATAATGCATCATTTACATCAAAATTAACGAGGAAGTAAAGGATTCTTTTAAGTGGCTAAACTCTTTAAAAGCAAATAAAACTGGCGTTTTCAAGAAGGGGTACGAGTTACAGGGATACGCTGCACATTTCAAAGACCTATGGCATCAATTACTTATTGTGCAATTATCGTTGATAAAGCAGGGCAAAATATTTCCTTTGTATAGATATAATTACACTTTCTTGCAATTTAAATATTTACTGTAACCACCTCTGCTGCTGGGTATCTGCAATTACTCGTTTACCGGGTCACCGAAGCGAATTGTTGGAGCTGCTTATCACAAACAGCTGGAATTTCAACCCTAGTTTTAGAGTTATGATCCAGAGATGATCAGTAGAATCGTTAGTAGAATTTTTAGGTTGTAGAATAAAAAGTTCCGAATCAAAAATTCAGTAGATTTAACTTAATCTTTCAGAAATTTAATGTTGGCTGTAAATATGGATTCTTAAGATCTAGGTGAAAATTCAAGTGGGTACGGATGAAGTAGCTTCAAAACATGCATCGTGATAAATGAACTATAAATTTCTTTTCACAATCAGGATAAACTACCTTGTTTCTTAAGACAATTCAAGGACTTAAGCAAATCATGGAGCTGAATTCATACATTTGTTCATTACGAATCCATTGGAATCCATGTTAACCGATACATCCATTCTAATCAGAATACCTTAGCTACTTAATGATCCTCGTTGCAGAAAATATCGTAATATAGTTCAAAGAAGTGGCGTTTATAGCCAAATTCATTCTATGAGGTTAATCCGGTAAACTCGTTCCTTCCAGAATTAGTGCACGACAAATATTTTCTGTAAAGGAGACAATTAAGGAAGTAACAGACCCAAGAGAAATTGGTTCAAAATTACTTTAGAATGTCTAAGCCTTTGAATTAGAAGAACTAGAAAGGAGTACCAAGTGCACATTTTGGAAAGCCCAGGATTTTGCTCGGTGGATTCGGAAGAGCCTCGAGTGATCATGGAAGATGACCGTGGATGCTTATATCCGCAGTAATAAAAATAGACACTTTACATGTCCTACATTGTCTTCTATTGCAGTCGTTTTTGGGGCATGTTTGGATCAATATTTTCCAAAATTCTCTACTCTCTAAAGGGAAGGGGTTTGCGTAACTTTCCAGAAATATCTGAAATACTTCTAATGTCTGAAGGGTATCTCAATTTTAAAAGTTTTTACCAAGGCGATTTTTTTGTGTACCAAGATTATGAATATTACTCTGATGAGACTTTGTGTAACATCGTGTAGGCATGATGTCCCTCTTTCCGACGTCAAACGTTTCATCATAAGTCATTACAACAGCGTGGTAGGAATCAGATTACCACGGAATTCTTGCACATGTATAACATAATTTGAAAACATAGAAATAGGGGAAATATATCCTTCAGATCTTTGGCAATAGATTAAACATCCCTCCTGCGATATTCACTAGATAATGTTTGACATACCCTTATACAGACCAACTAACGAAAGGAATTTACCGATTAACTGTCAACTACCAGGTAACGTATGACCTAGATATTAAAAAGTGTGTTGAAACCTTAAGCTCGAAGAATGTTGAAACATTCAGTTCAGCAGCGCTGCAATCTCTTTCTTTTGAATGTACGCTTTTTCAGTCCACCTTGTTATGTAAATAAACGTGCGTGTCCTTTCATCAGACTTTTTGCTTTCTTTTGCATCGTCTCATTCTGACAAGTACTTTTATTCATCCATTAATAATCGTAAATGATTCGAGATCCGATATTTATGAATTTGAACAAAGGGATTACAATATCTAATCAATGAATCACCAAAAATCCAAGAAACTTCCAATTTCAACTCTAATTCTCCTTTATGATGCACCAATGGAGTTGAGAGAAAGCCAGTTACATTCAAAACTATTGCGAAACATTTAGTGAAGCAAGGTCAGAAAGGAATCCATGCTTCATCAGGATGCCGTTTTCCTTATAGAACACTATAGATTGCAAGTGTATAGAAGGGTAAGCAATGCAAATTTAAAAGTAGAATTCATATTGCAAGGTAACTACATAGCATCTTAGTATTATTAAAATTTCCATTATCAGTTACAATAGTGAAATACAAGACATAATTGGATCATCCCATTAGACGTGATCTAGTTGGAAGAGGATGCAAGAGACTAGAATTGCTAGAATCTCGTTTGTGCATATGCTGTATATATACGACAAACTTCTCCACTTTATGAAATATAAAGCCTACTTTGATAAAATTTTTGAAAGTTAATTATTTCTTTAACTATTTTTTCGAGTCTCATTACCATACTACTAACTTTATTCAGAGTTGAGATGACCAAGATACTTCGGAATTCAATTTTTCCCATTGAAGTATCACGGATACGCAATACCAGAAAAAGGAGAAAGGTTTTCCGAAAAAAATACCGAGGTCGCTTTCTTTGAATATTAGATTACTTGTACAAATTGATAATAGTATTAGAGAGAGCTTTCTCCATAACAAAACGAGCAGGAGTTTCTTTTGTGTTTTAAAATCATTACTAGAACTATTTTTTAAATAGTCTACACACACTATCCCTTCAATTATCGAGGAAAAATATCAACCCTAAAATAACCACTACGAAGATGCCCAACTTGATTTTACGTATATTTGTCCACTTTTTATAAGACAGGTTTTGGGAAGCAGAAAAGTATTACAATGCAAATGACGATTAAAAGTTTAACGCACGAAATGGGTAAAAATTAGTCTTACTATTTAGTATTAAAATTAATTTGTTATTTATATTCACTACCCTGTTTCAGATCTTGATAAGATGTTGGGGGAATTGGAACAAGCAGAAATTATGCCTTCCCATGTCGAATATATTCAAATTTGATTTCTGAAACAGATATTGCATCTTTATAACACTTCATCGATAAATAATCGTACACACGCTCATTTTAACCATGGATTCCCCTGAAAACTAGACAAGGAGATGTCCCTCGGCACTATTTTAAATTCTCGCAAACAATTCGATCGTTAAGTACTCGATGTGTGTACAAGTGTAAGTAGTTTAATTTTAGCGTTACTTGCAGAAATGATTACGCGTATTTGCTTTCAAGAGTTTCATTTTGCTATCTTCAAATATGGTTGTGGCATTTCAGAATCTTCACTTTATTTCATGACAATTTGATACTTTCACTTGCAGCTCTAGACCCATTACAATAAACTTCTGTACGATTTAGAAATACTCCTCAGTTGTTCCAAGTTAGACAAGGGCTGTATAATTACGCATTTTCTTGTAATCTGGTATATCTGCCGTTACCGTCTTTTTCGGGGGTGGTTTTTGGTACGCAGTTTCCTCTGCGACTACAAGCAGCTTTATTAATTTCGGTCTTCAATTGCTCATTCCACCTCATTTATAGAACGCTGATTTAGACGTTAGATACCGAAGAGGTCCATAAATATGCCAAGGAATCTCGGGAGCATCACACTTGTTTATCACCAATGCAGTAGCCAATTCAAAACTAGGTTTCCGAAAGGCTGATTTAAAATGTAGACTTGGTATCCGACTGAAATTTCAAAAGCACTATGTTAACGAACCATGCATCAAAGAGGGCGAATTCCATAGAAAGTTGCACCGTGAGCAGAAAATGCGTTGCCGCTACAAACCATTAGAGTTTCAAAGCATTCTAGAACGAAGTGCTCAAGTAAATTTTAAGAAAATGTTCCAAGTAGTGGAGCTTGTGCCGTTCGCGGATCCTTTTTATAGAATTAAGTTCTTATTATGGATAAACTGTTCCCGTTTAGATTTTGTTAATACGCTATTAAGTTATGCTTTCTCTTTTGCTAAATGATATTTTAAAAGAAAATGACTCGGGCACTCGGTGAGATAGAGCAAAAAGCTACCAGTGTCTTTCTACGCAGTTCATTGGAGAATTTTAAATCCACTTCCGACAGTGTTTATGATTTTCATTACGACGTTTTGTCAATAGCCTTTTAGTTTGAAGGAAACCGCATACGAAGCTATAGCCTTGTAGTTCGATATGGATAAGGGTTAATTTGATTCCAATTTTCGATTTTGTTGAACTACATTGATGATATCCTAATTATGCAAGCCAATAAGAAAACATTGCTCTGATCATTGCTACAAAAGTAGCGAACGCAATCAGTTCGGAGAAGCCGAGTGTGAAGCAAATTTAATATCTCTGAAAGGTTCAATCTGTTTAGACATTGTAAAGAGTTTTTTTTCCAGGTATAAAAGTTTAAGTTGGCATTACTTTCCAAGATGGCGACCGATTTAACAGCAGTCAAGTGATTTATTCTCAGTTTGGTTTGGCAATTCATCAAAGCGATCAAGCAAGGCGTAGATTCATCGAATGGGCCCAAAACGAGATTACTGTTGTTCCCGATTTTCATAAACGAATTTTGTTTAGCGATAAAGCGAGCTTTGTTGAATGGCTACTTAAATAAAACTGCCGCATTTGGACTGAAGCTAATCCACAAGTGTATGTCGAAACGCCGTTACATCCAGAAAAACTGACTGTTTGGTGCGCTTTATGGGCTGGTGGAATTCTTCAAAAACGATGAAGGCCACAACGTTACAGTCAATGGTGATCGGTATAGAGCCATGATTACTAACTTTTTCATTCCTGAATTGAACAATCATGACGTCCAGGAGCTGTGGTTCCAACAAGACGGCGCAACATGTCACACAGCTAGTGCCACAATCGATTTATTGAAAGACACGTTTGGTGACCGCCTAATTTCATGTTTTGGACCTGTGAATTGACCTCCAAGATCTTGTGATTTAACACCGCTAGACTATTTTTTTGTGGGGCTATGTAAAGTCATTGGTCTATGCGGATAAGCCACAAACGCTTGACCATTTAGAAGACAACATTCGCCGTGTTATTGCCGATATACGGTGACAAATGTTGGAAAAAGTCATCGAAAATTGGACGTCCAGATTGGACTACATCCGAGCCCACCCTCGCAGTCATATGCCAGAAATCATATTTGAAATGTAATGCATCAAGAGTATCTTTCGAATAAAAAAAATTCATATCAATTGAATAACACATCGTTGTTTTATTGCAATTTAAAGTTCTATACCTCTAAAAAAACACCCTTTATTTTGATAGGCGTTTTTCACTTCGTTTCGTTCGATAGTATTGGTGTAGAATTTTAGGCACTCGCCGGTGCTTTTACCATGCTTTGTTGGCAACTTATCCTTAATTACTTTCATTTGTTGCTTGCAAGTTTCCGTAACTTTTGACATTGCAGGAGGGACATAATTAGGTGTGGGAGCGTTTAAGATATTTTCAGTAGGTGGGGTGCAGTTACAATGTTATGATTAGTAGTACTAGCCAATTCAGTAGTAAAGTTTTCTGCCGTTTCCTAGAATAAAACACTAAATTTGCAAGCTCAATTTGAAAATATAATTAATCAATATCATTAATTTTACAATGAAGAGGCGTGGTAAAGCCATTCGATTTTTCCTTTACGCTTGTTTGGGAGAGATTTTTCAAGTCTCCATATTACTCTCATTATTACAATTATTTTCATTCACATTATTAAGAATCATTATTGATGGAGTGCTACTAGTGTAATCATGATGTGGACAGTCATTAATACTACAAGGGGATAGAGAGCTGAACTCATTTACCGCTTGATGATGTAGGTCTAAATTCATAGAGGCTGTTGAGTAGTTCCTTAACGAATGGGTTTTTCGTATCGTTAACTCATGAGATTTTCAGAGCGTCTGTGGTGAATTGCTGTCCTCGTACGAAAGTAGAGTATTGATCAACTTCTTGGCAAGTTGCTGCAGTCGTGAACAGTTCTGTATTGGAGTGAGCGAGTTAAGCCTAGTGGGAGTCTTTGGTTCCATATCCAGTAGAATGTTAAAGTAGATATCAGAGTTAATATCAGAGTCGAAAAAGTGTGTGTGTGTGAGGGGGGAAATTACCGTGTCTGCTCCAATAGGTTAGCCCTGAAAAGGTCTGTAGATAACAGAAGCACTATCAATAAGGAAATAACTTGAAGAAAAATTTCTTTTGATAAATACAATCGTTTTGCTCACTTCGCAAAAAAATCTGATCATCAAATCCAATCATCATGCTAATCCATGTTTCCCTCACACCTATCTAAAGCCCATGCCACCGCATATTCTCCTTTAAAGCAAAAAAAAAAAAAAAAACGATAAGCACGTGATCGCTTGCTTTTTCATTACTATTGCCACCTATAGATTTAAAAAAAAATATAATTGCATATCTAATACGTACTATACCTATGTCGCTTATTTTCATTTGAAAAAGACACGAAAAACACCTTTTTTTTAGTATTAGTCTTTCACTTTCAAGCATGAAATACTCTTTCATGTGGAATAAATTGGATCATCATAAAATACACAACCACTCCATTATTACGTAGCTCAATTAGCCAGATGGTTATGGTCGTGAACTTATGGTCAGCGTAGTTGAATCTCAAGTTCGAATCCCAGTGACATTGAAGACACATTTTGTAGACAGGCTGATGCAAGTTGAATCTGTGGAGGCTCAAAATCCTCAAACGTTGGGGTGGATTAACAGTTTGGAGAGGTAGGGCAGTCAGCTCAAATGTCATCCTCGTCACTTGACCGTGTTTCACAATTACGAGGTCCATCGCCCAAAAGCCCCAGTGTTACATAAACTTACATCAACCGAAGAGTAGTCGGATCCAAAAATAGTATCGGGATAAAGGAAGAAATCTTCGTTTATGCTTGAGTTCGAGTCCAGTAGAGAATTATTATAAAAGTATCATGCAGAAAAATTGGGATGGTACTTTTTAAGTAAAACTGTTCTTCTAAATCCTTATAATTGATTGATTGATATTAACGTCGCACTGTTCAGCTACACGAGGGCTTTTGGAGACGGACCACGTAATTTTGAACCATGGTCAAGTGACGTGGACGACACCTGAGCTGGTACCCCCTCTCCTAACTACCACACCACACCAACGGGAGGACGTTTCAGCTCTCGACAGATTTAACGTGCATCGCTGCCCTACACGGCGGGTCTTTAGTGGTACTGGGCTCGAACTCGTGACAAAGCAAGCCACGGTCCGATACCTATACCACTCGGCTACCGCGGCCACTAAATCCTTATAAAGAGGGGAGTGAAAATGAATGTGTCCAAAGAACAAGGATGAATTCCTCATCCGATCGTTATTCGAAGAAATTGGTTTGATTCTTGGTTTGATTATTGGTTTAAATTGACAGCAGAGTAGAATCTCATAATATTAAACATAGGCGAAATCTGAGTCATCATCTTATACCTTATATATGTATCAGAATAAAACCTTTCAGGCCTGACCGATTTAACATGCGTCTTTACCAGTACCAGTTTATCCATTGGGCGATTGGGGAGGGTATCTAGAGGTCCGTATAAGATGAAATGAACTAGAATTCCCTTGGATCCACCAGTGCCAAGTGGGTCTGTAGTTCTTTTGGTCTTGCCAACCATCGAAAGATTGGTTGAGATGAAGGCTCTAGGACATGCAAATGGTGGCCAGTGTTCAGTGGGGTTCAGTGGCCCTAGGACATGCAAATGGTGGCCAGTGTTCAGTGGGGTTCAGTGGCCCTAGGACATGCAAATTCGCTACCATTTGGTTCGAGTTCTTATTTCTACCAACTATGCTATAGCAGCATTTTAGATAAAACTTTGCCAACAATTATGTAGATTTTTCGCAATATGAATAAAGTAGTGTATTGGAATATGGCTAATGAAGTATTGGCTTAGTTATCTGTGTAACACCACGCTAAGAGCCTGTGACATGTTTTATCATATTTCCCTTTATTAAATCTTATTTTATTTTAATTTAATCACACTGAAGAAACACGGGTGCTATTCTTCGTTATTTATAACCTTGGTCAAGTGATGAGGACGACGCCTGAAATGGTATTTCATTCTACAGTCTTCCACAACAAATAAACGTGAGGATTTTGAGCTACAGCAGATTTAACAAGCTTCAACACCAATACATGGCAAATGTTCAGTATCAATAGGATTGAACCTACGATTTGACAGGATTTCTCGGTGAAAACCATTCAGCTACCGTATCTATTTAAGGAATAAACATGGTAAAAGGCTCTTAGAAGATGGTTCTCTATGAGGAGAATTAGATTAAAGTTGCACTATAAACCAGAGGGCTTCGGTCAAGTGACGAGGATGACACCTGAACTGTCATCTCTTCTCCAAATTTCCACACCACACCAACGGGAGGACTTAAAGCCTCGATAGATATAACGTGTATTAGACACTCTACAGTGTGGTACTAGGACTCGAACTCATGACATGATGGCCATGACTTCGTGACCATAACGACAAGGATACCACGGTCAGAAAGATAAATATTGATTGTAGAGGATAGTAACCCATTGTTGTGAATAGGGATGATTTGTGTGAATGAGTGGCTGCATGGCGCCACGTTTTTGTAACTGTGAAAAGGTTGTGTGACGTCATTATGTTCTGTGTATAAAAGGGGTGGAGCCACATGTGCTCACACACTCACTCGGTAGTTCTGAATAAACTCAGTTATTTGAATTGACTGGCTCGAGTCTGAATTTCTTCCTCCAACACCGAGCATCGGGTAGATGCAGCTCGTAGAATTTTGTAATTGAAATTGTTCTTTACATAAGTTTTTGGTACCCTCGGCGGGACAGGTTGTTGGTTGGAAGCGAAACTGAAACCGAATTTAAATTATTGAACTTTGAACTTAACTTTTTGAATTATAAAATGGAAGTGAATGCTTTGAAAGCGGCAAGAAAAGGCCTGAGAATAGCATTTTCTCTCAGTCTGAAAAAGATTGAAACCGAACTCATAAAAGAAAACATCGATATGAATCAACTTTCGATTCTGAAAACTCAATTTATGGATAAATTTCAGACTCAACACTTGTCAGAATCAAATTTCTGAACTACTCTTGGGTACAGAAGATGCCGTGCAAGAATATTTAGATGATATGGAAGATGCAGAAAACTACCGTGACCGCTACATCGAAATGTGTACTCGAGTAGATTTGAAAATACGAGAAACCGTTGTTCCTACCGAAACTGAAAAAAGAAGCTTTAAGGACAGTCGGTATGGTAAACACCTTCCAGAAATCGATTTTGAGATTTTGATATTTCTCAAATCTCCAAATTAAGCCCTTTCCAATGATATAACATATTAGTCAATTTTGAATTAGAAGTATTTTAAAATGCTTTTTAAAAAATAATCAACTGATTTGCCACGCCTACTTTGACAGATAGAAATGTAAACATTGGCCTTTTAAAACTGGGATGCTCTTGCAAAGCCATTATCTGTTTTATTTATTCCCACGAAATTAACTGTAGAATAACTGCAAGTGTAACTGTTAAGGTTGTTTACCTATTTTTGGCGCTTTCAACTGTGTGTTATATCTTGGATTAGAAACTGATCAAAATTTTATCGGAGCATAAGGCGTTAGCCAGGTCTCCACTTTTTCAGTGCTTGCACTGAACTGAACTGAACTGAACTTGGCGCTTTCGAACACGTTGTGTTTGAGCACTTGTCGTTTATCGATACTTAAAATTTCTGAAATTTTGAAATGTCAAGATTATAAAAAGTTTTCAAGAAACGCAAAGGTAAGTATTATCCACGTAAGAATACTATTAATAGCAAAGTAAGTACCACTGATTGTAAATTAAATGCTCAAGCTGAACATGCACATGATTCAAAGCAGTCATGTGCAAAAGAAAAGAAAAATTCCCGATTTAAATGAGAGTTTTTTTTTTTTTTCTTCTTTTGGTGATAGCGTAAGTATTTTAAATGCAATCATGAATTTGAATATTCTTGCTTTCGTTTTCAAGAATGAAGTTCACTGTAAAATGTGCAACAGTGGTTTAGACATGCAAGTTTTAAAAGGTAAGTCTGGACTGGCTATTACGTTTGTCCTGAAATGTTTTGCTTGTCCATATCGTGTAGAATTCTCTTCTTCAAATTTTCATGAAGGAACACAAATTGCTACAATAAATACCAGGTTTTGTGTATGCTATGCGTTCAATTGGAAAAGGTGCAGAAGCAGGGAGAATGTTCTGCGGCGTAATGAATCTTCCGCAACCACCTACAAGGTTTGCTCCCTTACGGTAAGCGAATTTTAAATGCTGCTAAACTTGTTTATGAGGATTCAATTCAAAAATGCTGCGAAGGAAGCTATTTGTGAAAATGAAGGTAACAAAAATATAGCAGTAGCTGTAGATGGGACATGACAGAAGCGTGGTTACACATCCTTGAATGGTGTAGTTACTGTGACCAGCATTGATACAGGTAAGGTGATGTTGATATTCTTTCGAAATATTGCGCTTGTAAAAACTTGCCTTTTCATGAAAAGGATTGTAAAAGGAACTACGTTGGATCTAGTGGAGCGATGGAAATCCAAAGTGCGTCTAAAATTTTCAGCGGTCATTATCTTTACATAATGCCCGATATATTACGTACTTGGGAGATGGGGATTGCAAAGCATTTGATGCGGTAAAAAAGAAAAACATTTATGGAAATGAATATCCAATTGAAAAATTGGAGTGTATTGGCCATGTAATGAAGCGCATGGGAACAAGATTACGCCGATTAAAAGCTCAATTGAAAGGGCAAATCTTGTCAGACGGTAAGTGTTTAAGTGGGAAAAATCGTTTGACTGAACATGAAATTGATAACTTGCAGTCATACTATGGATCAGCTATTCGGAGAAATCACAGCAGTGTTCAGAATATGCGGCAAGCTATCTGGGTCATTTTTCTGCATAAGTTATCAACTGATGAATATCCTCAACATGGTTTTTGTCCCATCGGTGAAGATTCATGGTGTGGATTTAAAAGGCTGAAGCATCAGGTAAGTCTTACAAACATAAAAACAGTCTTCCGGTCGCTGTTGTTGAAGCAATGCGTCCTATATTTAGAGATCTTTCCCATCCTGATCTGTTGAAAAAATGTTTGCATGGAAAAACACAAAACCCGAATGAAAGTTTTCATAATGTCGTTTGGTCACGTGTTCCCAAAGCAACATTTGTACAGATTGAAACACTTTCACTTGGTGTTTATGATGCTGTTTGTTCATTTAATGATGGTAATGTATCGAAATTAAAAATGCTTCAAAAAATGGGCGTAGAACCAGGGGAATTTTCAGTAAGTGCCATGAAACTTCTCGATAGGGAAAGACTAATGAAAGCAATTTATGCTTTTTCTGGACGCTCGAAGAAAATTAGAAAAGATAAAAGAAGAAAAAGAAAGAAAGAAGAAGATAATATTAAGAAAAATAAGGTAAAAACCGGCTACAGTGCAGGATCTTTTTGATGAGGTAAAAATTTATACAAAAGCTACTGTGTTTTCTAATTAATATATTTTTCAAGTAATCTGTTCTTTTTTCTTTAAATCTACTGTATGCATGAATTGGAGACTTTTACTATATATTTCATACATATTGTTGTGTGTTCTTATTCTTTATGCAAAATTTTTTAAATATTTCTTTGACATTTTTCACTAATGAACACATGTCGTAACACAGAAAATGACGATTTTTATTAAATTGTGTATTCTTTTTTTTTTCTATAAATTTACCGTATGCATGAACTGGAAATTTTTACTATATTTTTCATATGTATTGTGTGTTTTTATTCTTTATGCAAAAATTTTTTTAAATATTTCTTTGACATTTTTCACTAATGAACACATGTCGTAACACAGAAAATGACGATTTTTATTAAATTGTGTATTCTTTTTTTTCTATAAATCTACCATATGCATGAACTGAAAATTTTTACTATATATTTTATATGTATTGTATGTTTTTATTCTTTATGCAAAAATTTTAAAAATATTTCTCAGACATTTTTCACTAATGAACACATGTCGTGACACAGAAAATGACAATTTTTAATAAATTGTGTATTCCTTTTTCTATACTTCTACTGTATGCATGAACTGGAAATTTTTACTATATATTTCATATGTATTGTGTATTTATACAAATTTTTAAGCTTTGGTGTTCAATAGTTTTTTAGTAAAAGGTTTATATATAAATATCTAAAAATGCAATGCCTTTTTTTCGTTGCACATAGCTTGTTACATATACAAAAATACATAAATTTCATGTTCAAGAAATCTGTTTTTATGTTTTTGTTGTTTTGAATACCATTTACCAAATATTTAAAGAAAATTTTTAATTCTGCTGCTGTAAAACATTGTGTTAACAGGTGAATATATAAAACACTAATGAAACTTTTCGAAATAGTGTATAATCATGTATTACCAAAGCCATATTTTCATGTATTGACACATTTTCACATGGTATTTATGATGCTTTATAGTCAAAATTTGATGAAAGTAATGTATCAGAACTGAAAATTCCTCAAAAATTGATACAGAATTTGAGTAAAATAATTAAACGCTAAAAATACCTCGATAGCTTAAAAGTGAAAAATGCTATAAATGTATTTTCTGAGAAATCTAACTATAAGAAAAAAAAAACTAAAAGCCTTAAAAGTAATAGAGAATAAGCTAATATTTAATAAAATAGGGCGAATACTTGTTGTAATTCATTATTTTTGTGATCAAGTGCTTTTTACACTAAAAATGCAATTATCTCAAAATGGTTGTTTTCAAACTGCGGGTACAGTTTTCTCAGAATCTACAGAATGAGTGCTCATGCAATTTTTACTGCACATAAATAATATGTAACTCTATATACTAAGCTTATTTTTTTGGAGATTTTCCTGAAATATTTTGCTGAAAAGCAGTTATCGTAAAAATTTGACAGTTTTCAAAAATTTCAAAGTGATACTTTTACGATGAATTTTTTTTTGAAAAAAGTAAACAATATATTTTAAATATATTTACCAGTATTTAAATAAAAAGCCTAATTAATATACAGACAAAATTTGAAGTTTATATATTTAACATTTTCTGAGAAACTTGAACCTAAAATGGCTCAATTTAACATTGTCGGTATAGGCCCTACCGACTTCCCTTAAATTACCGAAAATCGAACTGAAGAAATTCAGCGGTGAAGCTAAAGACTTTTTGGCCTTCTGGAGTCAGTTTCAGAAAATTCACAATGATAAAAGCATTGCGGAAGAAGACAAAATGCAATATTTATTGCAATCTGTGGAACCGAAATCGAAAGCAGAACGATTAGTGTTGAGTTTCCCTGCAACGGCGGAAAATTATCCTAAAGCCATTGATCAATTAAAAGAGAGATTCGGTCGTGAAGATTTGTTAGTACAAATTTACGTACGTGAACTTTTAAATTTAGTAATGAAGAACGCTGTTTCTGGAAGAACGAAAACTGATTTGTCGGCCTTGTACGATGAACTTGAAGGGAAATTACGATCGTTGGAGAGCCTTGGACGAACACAAGAAAAATATGGAGATTTCCTTACACCATTGGTAGAGTCCTGCTTTACCCGAGGAAATCCTGATAGCCTGGGAAAGAAAACGGAATACTGAAACAGACGCTAAAGGATCGCGAACTCTAGAACACTTAATGACTTTCCTTCGCCTGGAAGTGCAAGGGGAAGAGATGGTGCAGCTGGCAAAATCCGGTTTTGGAACTCCTATCCGAAAATAAGATTCCCCAACTGAAAGTGTTAAGCCGACCGAATTAACGACTGCATCAGCTCTGGCGAGTTCCGTAAAGTCCTCAGGTAAGAAAAAATCAATAACTGTATATTTTGTGAGAAATATCATCCCAGTGAAAATTGCTTTAATGCTAGAAAAATGTCTTTAAATGCTAAGAGACAATTGTTATTAAGAAAAGGTGCTTGTTTTATTTAAATAGATCTGGACATTTGAGTAAAAATTGTGATATTAAAAATGATATTAATTGTTCTAAATGTAATTATTCTCATTTTAAAATTGTGTCCAAAATTAAAAATAAGAAGTATGATCAAAAATTGTGTTCCATAAAAACTGAGAGCTCTCTATCAAGTAATTGCAACAGAAACCAAAGTAGTTACTTTCAAACCCTCTACGTTTTCATTCGCATTAAAGATCAGGAAAGGAAAGTTAGAGTTCTGATTGATACCGCTTGTGAAAATAGCTACATTAGTGAAAGTGTGTTACTAGTATTTTGAAGGCCACTCCACTTAGGGAGGAAAGTATAATTCATTCTCTATTCGGGGGCAACGAAACTAAACCGAAACATCACAGCGTGTATTCTATTGAGGTCAGTGATTTGAAACACTCTTATGCATGTTGTTTTGAAGTGCTATCCGAAAAGAAAATATGTGGATTTATTTCTAAGATTGAGGATAAGCGTATTTTAAATGAGTTAAAAAATAAAGAAATTATTTTATCGGATTTAAATTGTAAAGAAACTGAAATTGGGCTTTTGATTGGGGCTGATAATATAGGAAAATTATTGACTGGGAATTTAATTGAATTTGATTCGGGTTTAACAGCTATTGAAACTAAATTAGGATGGACGGTAATTGGAAAAGTATGTTCGAACGATAAAAACGTTATGTTAACGACATCGTCTTTGCATGTTCGAAATGTTAGCATTAAAGAATTATGGGAACTTGATGTTTTAGGAATAACGGATCCCTTACTTAATGAGAATACGAAAGAAAATTTTGAATTAACCGATTTTAAGAATAAAATGAAAATTCTTCCCGATGGAAGATATGAAGTTAAACTCCCATGGAAATGTAACTCTGAAAATTTGCCCAGTAACAAAGAACTAACATGGAAAAGACATCTACGGATGATGAATAAATTAAGAAACGGTAAATTTTTTGAGGATTATAAAAGTGTGTTTAGGCAATGGGAAAATTTAAATATCATTGAACGTGTGCCGGAAGTAAATTGAACAATGAATGCCATTATTTACCGCATAGACCCGTGATTAAATTAGATAGTGCGACTACAAAAATCCGACCCGTATTCGACGCTTCGGCCCGTGAAAAAGGGAAACCATCTTTGAACGACTGTTTATATAAAGGCGTAAACCTTATTGAACTGATACCTGACATTTTAGATCGTTTTAGAATTTATCCAGTCGGAATTGTAGCCGATATTGAAAAGGCGTTTTTGATGCTATCTGTTGCACCGAAAGATGGAGATTATCTCAGATTTTTTCCCCATGCAATGAAAAACAATTAGTGTACAGGCATTGTCGAGTTGTGTTTGGGGTGTCTTCAAGCCCTTACTTATTGAATGCATCTATTATGCATCTTTTGGAAAACTGTAATTCCGAATGTAAGGAAGTTGCACTAAAGTTAAAATCTTCCTTTTATGTTGATAATTGTGTAACTGGTGTTTTCAGTGCTGATGAAGTGGAGATATTTATTGAGAAGACTAAATTATGTCGGAAGGATGTTTTAATTTACGTATTTTTGAGAGCAATGTGGCGAGTAAAAGTGTTGATAAAAACTCAGGCGAAACTTTTATTTTGGGTATCATCTGGGACTTGGATAATGATGTTTTGAAATGTTGCACGAATTTCGACTCATTAACGTGCGAAGTGAAAATAACGAAACTATTAGTTTTGTCTACGGTGCAAAAAGTTTTCGATCCCATTGGAATGTTGGCGCCGTCTACATTGCTCCCAAAATTACTATTGCAGGAAATATGGAGATGAAAATATCATGGGATCAGGAACTACCTCAGAATATTGTAAACAAATTTATGAAATGGTTTAATGAAATTCAAATTTTGAAAGGTGTAACTGTACCACGTTGTATGAAAATTGATATTTTTACTGAATTACATGTATTTGTTGATGCAAGCAAGGGGTCATATGTGGGATGCGTCTTTGCTCGATCAATAGTTGATTCTAGAGTTAGCGTAATTCTTGTTAGAGCGAAGTCTAGAGTAGCTCCTCTCAAACTTTTGAGTATAACGCGTCTAGAACTAATGGCTTGTTGTGTAGGTGTTCGACTTGTAAATTCTATTTTGAAAGCGCTTAATATGCCGGACTTGAAAGTTACTCTTTGGTCCGATTCCACAACAGCACTTTGGTGGATTAAAGAATATGGAAATTGGTTAGTTTTTGTAGCTAATAGGGTAAAGGAAATTAGACAATTAACTCGAATTCAGTCATGGAAGTATGTTCCAGGAAACATGAATATCGCGGATTTACTATCTCGTGGTTGTTCTCCACGACAAATGCTTAATTCTAAATGGTGGGAGGGGCCTTCCTGGTTGAAACAAAATTCGGAATATTGGCCAGATGGTGAAATCAGTTGCGAGCCTTAAGAAGTTAACGTAGAGAGAAAGAAAACTAAAAATGCGAATGTTGATCTAGCAAACGATGCACCCCCCTTGCTTATATGTAATGTGTCTGATTATGATAAAATGATAAGAGTATTTGCATGGATTTTAAGATTTGTAAATAATTGTCGCAAAGACTATAACAAATGTAAGGAACATGAACTTTCTGTTGCTGAAATTGAAAATTCTAAAAAACAATTGATTCGTTTAAGTCAAACATATTATTTACCTGATGTTGAATCTTTAAAATTTGTAACTTTTATTGATAATGATAATATTTTAAGAGTAAAATCTAAAATAACTGAACGAAATGATGAAAGTTCTTTTTTGTATCCTATATTGTTACCTGATAAATGTGAATTTACAAAACTTTTAATTAGATCTATACACAAAAAGAACTGTCATGCAGGAATCCAAATAATGCAATCATTAATTAGAGAAAGGTTCTGGATTATCAGAGCTAGAAAAACTATTAAGAGTATTTTGAATGAATGTTTTATTTGTGCTCGTTTTAAAGTGAAATCATTGTCAAGCGGACCATCACCCTTACCACCAGACCGCGTGAATGATTGCGCGATATTTGAAGTTGTAGGAATTGACTTAGCTGGACCTCTCTCTCTCTCTCTGTTTTTAAAAACTGGCGAAAAGGTATGGATTACATTGTTTACTTGCGCAGTCTATCGCGCACTACATCTTGAATTAGTAAACGCTTTATCTTCTGATGCCTTTTGCTAGCCCTTAGGCGTTTCATTGCCAGGCGCGGGAGGCCCAGGATAATTTACTGTGATAACGGTACTAATTTCCGAGGTGCTTTCAATGACCTTGCGAAATTGGATTGGCATAAAATATCGAGAGAGACATCAACTCAAAAAATAGTTTGGAAATTTATACCACCCACCGCCGCATGGTGGGGAGGCTGGTGGGAAAGTTTGGTTCGCATTATCAAGGAACTATTGAGACGTTCTCTTGGAAAATTGGTTCAAGAACCGAAGAGACTTTTGAATTATAACTGTTATAGGTTTGAGACTCTCCCCAAGTCTCAAAGGGGGGAGTATGTTGTGAATAGGGATGATTTGTGTGAATGAGTGGCTGCATGGCGCCACGTTTTTGTAACTGTGAAAAGGTTGTGTGACGTCATTATGTTCTGTGTGTAAAAGGGGTGGAGCCACACGTGCTCACACACTCACTCGGTAGTTCTGAATAAACTCAGTTATTTGAATTGACTGGCTCGAGTCTGAATTTCTTCCTCCAACACCGAGCATCGGGTAGATGCAGCTCGCAGAATTTTGTAATTGAAATTGTTCTTTACACCCATATTATAGGTGGTAAAGTTTCAGTCATTATTAGAGCCCTTACTCTATTAAGAAACAGATTGTGTAGTAGGGTAGATGGGCGTTAAAACTGACGAGGCTCAAAGTGCCCACGTTGGCATGGATGAGAATAGCAGGACACCACCTCAGATTTAACTGACGAAGGTTCAAAATTTTGAGGAGTACTGTTAAACTGCATTCACACCAAGGCTGTCAGCGTCGAGCGTCTCGCCTATCATAGACATCATCTCGGGCGAAATGAAGCCTCTGATTGGCTAGATGCTCAACTCTCGACACTGATAGTCTTGGTATGAATGCGACTTTAGTGATCAGAGGAACTTGAATCCAGCAGAAATAAAGATGAAACATTCAATAAAAGGAAAAGGAACAAAAGAACAAGCCAATCATAAGATATATTAGATAGAATAGAGTCTCTTTCGATTGACAATAACGTTCCAGTAAAATAACTCTTCACCTAAAAATGTTTTTAAATGAAATAGGGAGAAATAGGCTGAAAGAAACTAATAATTTTAAGCCCCTACGTTCCACTTTTCTCGCTTGGTTTTGAAACAACGTGGTTTAAGATAACGCACCGCGTTTTTGACGGATGATTTACTCAGAGTCACTGTATGTTTCGTGAGGCTACGGTAAGCTATTGGTTATAGTCATGAACTTACTGACAGTGTTAAGCGGGTTCAAGCCATTGTACCACTGAAGATCGCCTAGTAGAGGGGCAAAAGTTAAGTTAAATCTGTAGAGGCACAAAAGCCTCCCAGGCTGTGGAGTTTGTTCCGAATGAGAATGTGAATATTAGCGTCGCACTGTTCAGCTACACGAGGGCTTTTGGCGACGGACCATGTAATTTTGAACCATGGTTAAGTGACGTAGATGACACCTGAGTTGGTACCCCCTCTCGTAAATACCACAACACATCGACGGGAGGACGTTTGACATCCCGACAGATGTAACATACATCGTGCCCCTACACTATGGGTCCTTAGTGGTACTGGGCACGAACTCGAGACTGGGCCAGGCATGATCCGATACCTTGACTACTCGTCTACCACGACCTAGGGATTTGTTCCAGCTCAGGTATTAGGAGAGGGTGGTGCCAGCTCAGGTGACGTCCTCGTCACTTGACCATGGTTCAAAATTACGAGTTTTTTCGCCAAAAGCATTCATGTAGCTGAACACAGTAGAAAGTTAATATTCACTCACCCACTCACTCCAGCTCAGGTATCATCATCCTCACTTGCCCGAGGCTCAGAATTACTAAGTCCGTTGCCAATAATCTTCGTGTCGCTTAATGAACGCTCCAGTAAATGAACTTCACTCACTTTCATGATTTGGAGTAAGTTATAAATTTAGAGTCAACAATTGTTAGAACTATGTAATGAAAACTATACTTGTCAGTTTTTTTAATATTTTCTTTAAGACATGACGTTTAACGCGTTTGTGAATTGCACATCTTAGACATACACAGAAACATTTATTTCTGAGGTATCTTTGAATATGTGATACCACTGTGGTGTACTCTTAATTGGGGAGGGGGTCATTCTAAAAAACAAGTAGACGTAAGCGTGATGGGGGGATCTCTATAGTGAAAATTAAATATCTATTGGTCTTTGGAGGGGAGAGAGAGAGAGCTCTGTCTGAAGTCCCAAATCCTCCCCTTTCGAATGCCAGTGTCAAGGGAATATTGTCGGTTTTCACTAATTGTGAGATAGAAACTAAATGGGCTTTTAGCGCTAGAGCACCCGGGATTTTGATTATCCTTAAATGTCCACTGGTGTCATTTTAATACCGCGATATAAAAATATAAAGTAATTGTTTTAACTAAATAATTGCTGGAATACTGTTTACTAGGTCTTAGTTTTAAGACTTTTTAATATTATTTCATGTATATATCACACATGCATTATGACCCTCTACATAAAAAAAAAATTGACTTTGGCATTATGTTTTGTGAAGCTTGTTGGACCACTGCTTTGTCGCAAAAATTTCAAATTTTATGTTTCCATAGAAATCTAAATGAGAGCTAGTTCATTCTCAGTTGCTCTAGCACAACCAATTGTCAATTTTCTCAGGTGTTAAAACTTTTTTAAGAACCGCCGTTTCAGGGCGTCTGCTCTGAACCATGTTCAAAACTTACTAAATTTTTTATGAGTACATAAGCAAATACTCTGTATTAGAGAACACTTAGACTCAACAACTTTAGTATAATTGTTTTTCTGTAAACTCAATAACACTGTATTCAAGGTAAAGAAAACAAAACGTGCGATAGGACTTTGGGAAGTTTATTTTATTAATAGCATCTACTTAGTAAATTATATTTTGTTGAACGACAGCTTTTTATAGTTAGAAATTACCTTGGTGTCGAAATGACGCCCAGTGTTCAAGGTAACGGATCCTGGTACGCATGTCATGAATTCGAGCGCAATACCATTAATGATCCACCGTGTAGGGCAGCGATGCACGTTAAATCTGTCGAGAGCTGAAACGTCCTCCCGTTGGTGTGGTGTGGTAGTTAGGTGAGGGGTGCAAGCTCAGGTGTCGTACATGTCACTTGACCATGGTTCAAAATTACGTGGTCCGTTGCCAAAAGCCCTCTTGTAGCTGAAAAGTGCGACGTTAATATTCACTCTTTCACTCAAAACGCTAAGCCAAACACAAAGGCATTCTTTTCATTAATACTAAAGTACATTTATTGACATTTTGTAAGGTATTTTTGTTTTAATTCAAATTTGTTTGCAGATTTAGTGGGATAGGGTACGAATTACAAAAGAATATTAGACTTACTGGTTTTCATGAGCTTTTTGTTGCCCCCTATTTACTTGTATTGTGTAAAACTGTTTTCTTTATTTTTCAAAATACCACAAAAAACTAATTTAAATTTTTTAAGTAATTTTTTTTAAATCCATGTAGCGCGCGCGATTTTAAAATGCAACTCCAACAATACTTTACCTACCCGCATTAAATTTGATTTACAGGTATTTCAAACAAAATATAATAAAAGTTGACTTTTTTTGTGATAACAAAATTGATAATCGTAAAATATATTTTTAGGAATGCTCATTGAAATTCCTTAAAGATGTAAATTCTAAATTTATTTTTTTTTTAAAAAAAATAATCGTTTTGATTAAAAATGTGCATTAACTTTTACAGCGTATATAATTAGCAATAGTTAGAAAAAAAATATAAAATCATTTGACACAGTAGAAAGGAAAGCCTTAGCATTTTAAATCAAGATAAACTACTTATTTTTTCTTCTTCCTGAGAAAATACAGCTTTTTGTTGGTCATTGGGATATGAATAAAAACGAACATAAAAGTTAACATACCTCTGTTTTTCTTTTTAATTTAGAGCTTTCAAATCTTTTAAAAATATATGAAAAAGAATTTAGGCTGCAAAATTTTGCTTTAATATTTTGATCGATTTTTTTCAATAGAAATATACTGTGTCCCCGTAACATTTAATAATTGTTAAAATTATAAATTCTATATAATAAAATAAATAAACGCATCCATACGATAAAAATTATAAAAGCATACCAGAAAATATGGGGAAAGAAGGGTCAGAAATATCATGTTTAGGTCATGAGTATATTTTTCAATAAAGCTAAGTGAACAGGAGTACCGTAAAGCGATAGATTTCATCACAAATTTGGTTGCCAAGTCGTCAAATTCTTTAAAGAAAAATTCGTAAGAAATCCAGAAGGATCTAAGTGAATTATTGAACAAAAAGGAAAACACATGTTTGTTATGTTGTAATGAATTAAATGTTTAAAGTGCTTGATTTCAACACTTTCTGCAGGATCTACAGCTTTTTGAAAGTAATAGATTGTTGAATCATAAGTAAATAGCTTAATTTTATTTCTTGCATTGTTTCAGCAATATTTTATTCCAGTTCGATTACATTTAAATTGGCTTAAGGTATCAGACTACTTGCGAGAACTTTTTTTTTTTACAAAAAAAATGGAGATATGCAGATTTTTCTTTTTGTGATTTTTAGATTTATTTAGTATATTTTAAGAAAAAAAATCCAAAAATTTAAAACAAGAAAATAATTTATGATTATTAATATGGGAAAAAACAGGCAAAAATGTACAAAAATTACATAAACGGGGCCCGATCTGTACAAAAATGTTATGAACAAATTCTCAATTTTGATGTATTAGTTTGTTATTCATGTTTGAAATTATCTCTCTCTGCAGAATAAGAGATATTTTAATTTTCACAAAAAATAGAGCACTTTATCTTAGTGACTACATGGAATTGTTTAAAAAAACAGTGATTATATTCACATAAAGGACTGTAAAATTTTGAAATAAGACAGTGATTGATAAATCTGAAGATTAAAACACTTCTAATGTTATACAGAACATACACAAAAAATTTCAGCAAATTATTTTAAAAACTTTTGAGCAACCGCTGTCCCCGTTTGAATTTTTTTGAAAAAAACACATTTTGAGTAAAACGCATTTTAAAATTAGACATCTTATGTAAAGTAACTGCATCTGCTTTTACTAAGACACTTGTAGTTTTTGTTCAACTGAACGGAAATAAAAAACGGTGTTTTTGTAAAGCTATAATAGCCTATACAATAAAATCATAAAAAAAATATTTGTCAATTTTTGAAAAGAATCATGATTTTAGGGAAGTCGAATACCTTAAAAGAAGTAAGAAGGCAAACACTTAAAACATTTAGCTCATTAAAGTATTACAAAAAATGTTTTCTGTTTTATTTTTAAATTTCTTGCTCTTCTCGAGAGTTACACACAATTTTTGGGTTTTTTGAAATGAAGTCATTTTATGTAAAAAAATGGTAAAAGTTGCTATGAACAGTAAATTAGCAAGGGTTCTACAATTTTGCAATTTTAACTAAATAGGTCATTTTTTTAAACAATTTGCTTAGGGTTGATACGTAATACTTTTCATGAGGTGTGAGACAAAGTGAGGTGACATTAAACGACTCAAAACACGTTAATTTTAACTAAAAAAAAAGTAATGTTTTTGATCTATATTTCATTGTGATTAAGAGCATGGGTTTGTAAGGACACGTTAATGAAAAATCGCTGTTAAGAAGTTATGAAATGTGTGATTACATACCTTATAATGTGATGGACGTCGTGAATTTTCCACATTTTCTAATTTTTGCCAGTCATTAGATAACAAAGAAAGAGGAATACTTTTTCAATTCCTATTAAAAGTATTTTCCAAGAGAAAGTATTTTTAAGCGATTGAAAAGATATATATATATATATATATATATATATATATATATATATAATTAGATGCAAAATTAAATTCCTTGTATATAGTACTTAACTTTTATTTTTCATTACATCTTCAAGTATCAAATTAATCACCCAATTATTTCTCTGAAATATTTGGCCTAGCCAATAAACATTTCTGCTCCCAGATCAATAGATTTAATAGCTATATATATGTCAGCATTAACTTTCAAGTAAATATCATAAAATACGTGATACTTAACACATCTGCATTAAGTGCTAAAACACCTAGATTTCACTGTGGCGTTATTTTTTTCTCTCGGACTCTTAGCGTCATATGATGTCTAGAATTCATTGAATAAAGTTCCTTTTGAAAATTAAGTATGATTCTGGTTCAAAACATGTCATATATATGTATGTATATATATATATGTGTATAATATATATATATATATTTGTATAATATATATATATATATATATATATAAATGAAAAAATTCCCTCTAGCATCCTTTTAATTAATTCTCTTAATAATATTGAAATAATCTTTTAATTGTTTAGTTCGAAACTAACACCCTGACCTTAATCGTAATCGATTAATATTATTACATAAGAAATCCTCAAAATTTTATCGGAGCATAAGGCGCTAGCCAAGTCTCCACTTTTTCAGTGTTCTCGCTGAACTGAACTGAATCAGAAATCCCTGTCTATCGGAGCATAAGGCGTTAGCCAAGTCTCCACTATTTCAGTGATTTCACTGAACTGAACTGAAATGAACGGAATCCCTGTCCCGCCCATTCTATCCAATCACAGCTACGATTACGTAATCCTCACGCACTTGCACTGTTGGTATAAAACCAAACTTCTTGTGTAATCCTGCGCTCTTTCTTTTCGCCGTCATCATGTAAAAATGTACGTAGCTGCTTTTCGTGTATTTGCGTTGTGCCCTCCAAGATGTTGCTATTGTTTGTCTCCTGTCCATTTTGCTTTAATATCATCACAAGTTTGTGTGTCTCGTTAATGTGAAAATGTACAGCAATTTTGTCCTAAGCGTTTGATGTGTGCTTCAAAATAAAGATGAACGTCCACTGAAAATGTGTTTAATGAAAACCTACTAACATTAGAGAGAAAAAATACTACACTCGGCCAATACTTTACATATATATATATATATATATATATATATATATATATATATATGGGATGCAACAAGTGTCTAAGACATTGGTCTTTCTTCTGGTTTATTTGAAACGTAACAAAAATGAATTTAAAAGGTATCTAACTAAATTTCTAATTTCTAACAAATATATTTCCATGATGTGACGACGGGAACGCCTGCTCGCGCACCTTCAGTCTCTTTTTTTTCTCTCGTTTCCTTCAAAAAACAAAGTTCGTGTTATACCCTGGATCAGCTGCGTCTGCGCGTGAAGACTGCTTGTTGTTTTGTCTGGAGTTTTGTGAAGAGATTCATTTGGGTGACGACTCTACAACCGATTCCACAACGGCCAGCCTGACCATACGCTGTCCGCAGTGGTACTTAATTCGTTTTTTCTTCTTCCATGGAGACCCGAGGAGAATCTGAAACATACAACAACACGGAACAGACAAGGACTATACAACAAATACACAAAGATTTAACATAGAATAATTTTGCTGAATTAGTCAGTTTCTCCCCACATTTTTGTGTGGTCTGCTGCTGTGGATGTAGTATTGGGTCCATCATGCAGTCCAATTTTTCTGACATACAAAAACATGGAACAGACAAGGACTGTACAACAAATACACAAAGATACAAAATTAGAAGAGAATTTTCCTTAGGTTTTACTTTTACGATTTCATAGCGACTGAGAGAGAGAGAGAGAGAGAGAGAACTTAGTCCTCAGTTTCAAGCCAATTCCAAACTGTGTCCGTTGGATGGCGACGATATCTCCGATCTCATTCTGGTACGCCTTCTTCCGTTTCTTATTAAAATTTCGACAGTTTTCCTCTTGCATCTTCAGAATGTGTTTCGCTTGGCTTCCTCCCGAATTTTTTCACGATTTTAGCTGAATATCTGCACGATTTCCTCTTTCAATAGTTTTAGAATTTAAAGATCTTGTTTGGTCCTCATGTTTAATCCGTTCAAGAGTCGAAACGGCGTCATCTTAGTGCTTCGTGAAATTGTTGAGTTGAGTGTTCTCTGTACGGCTGGAACAAACGTGTACCATTTCGATACGTCATCAATGGATATCTTGACAGAATTGGGATCAGAGAACTATGAATCCGTTCAATCTGTCGGTTCCCTCGGGGTATTCCAGTTGTTATGCTTAGATGTTGCATGTTTTCGTTCTAACAGTATTCTCGAAATTCTTTTGAAGTAAATGCAGTACCTTTATCTGTTATGATACGGTGAGGATTATCAAATGTAATCTCTTGTTGCTTAAATTTCTCTAGAGGATCACGGGGAGAAGTGGAGTTTACGGAAAAAATATAACCAAACGAATTTAGTGAATGCATCCATTATTGAAAGAATGTTGTTATAGTTTTTATTTGTAGATGGCAAAGGACCTAAAAAGTCAATATGATAAATACTAAGAGGGATTTTTTCCTTAGGAATAAGATTTAATAACCCTTCACCTTTCCCTCGTTTTTTGTTTATAAGAATGCATTCAACACAATTATTAATAACATTTTCAACATATTTTCTAACATTATGAAAATAACAACTTTGTTTTACCATGCTTTCAGTTTTATTAATATTAAGATGTCCTTTAGAATGAATATTTTTAACAATTTCTGTTTGCATCTGTTAAGGTGCTACCTAAACATCATTATCATTTTCAATTTTATATAGGAAAACATTTTGAACAACAAAATCATTAATTTGCCTATTTTATAAAAGAGTTTTTAATGAATTAATGTACTCATCATTTCGCTGACAATTACAAGTTTAGTGGTTATTTCATCATATGTTATGGTCATTACAGGATAACGGCTTAAACAATCTACATGTTCCATTTGTTTGCCTGGATGATGAATGATATCATACTTCAAGTCTTCTAAAAATAAGGCCCATCTAGTAATTTTAGGAGTTATTTGTTTTTTCCTCATAATTTTCGGAATGCCGATCAATCAGTTACAATTTTAAATTTGTTACCAACGAGATAGTTCCTAAATTTCTTAAGAGATTCGATTATAGCCAAAACTTCAAGTTCATAACTTGAATATTTTTCCTCCTGGGGAGTGGTTTCTTGCTAAAATAGTGTAAGGGATGAAGTTTACTATCGTCCGAGAGAGAGAGATTGTTGTAACAGAATTGCACCATAACCAAATTTACTAGCATATGTATGCAATTCAAGTTTTGTACCTTGTTTGAAAATATGAAGCACCGGATTTTCAGAAAGTTTTTGTCGTAAAGTTTGAAATGCTAATTGCTGTTCAGGTCCGGAATGAAACACAGCATTATCACGTAGTAAATCACTGAGAGGTTTGGCTATTATGGAATAATTTTGGATAAACTTCCGGAAGTAACCTGACAGTCCAAGGAAGCTTTGAACCTGTTTCACGTTTTTAGGTTCCGGAAAATTCTGAACTGCTTTGGTTTTGTCCAATGAAAGTTTAATTGTACCCTTTTCAATTATGTGTCCCAAAAATTCAATCTCTGACTTGAGGTAGTTACATTTTTTTTTTAATTTAATTCTAATCCATATTCAGATGTAGTTTTTAACACCTGGTTAAACGGTTTAACCCGTCAAGTTCATTCGAAGAAGGGATAATAATATCATCCATGTAGATTATGACAACTGTTTCGTCAATATTTGAGTGTACTGTAAAACTGGTTAAAGAATAAAAATCAGTCTTTTTCGCAACGCTAAGCCTACTTTATTCGTGCACCTGCTTTTGTTGGGGTACAGCTAAACAATGTCTACTTTTACAAATTTTTTACAGATGGCGCTACAATGCACTGATGACATATCATTCCGCCCGGCGTTGAAATATACAATATTTCAAAAAATATACTCAGAAATTACAATTTGCTATATAAAGTTAACAAATGCCTGAATGAAGTAAATACAAATAAACACAGCATTCTAAAATAAGAAAAAAAATACAATATTCAAAAATAGAAAAATACAATATTCTAAGAATATAATATACTTCACAGTACAATTTAATTTATATTATTATTTTCTATTGGTAAGATACATATTTTTGAGATAGAACGTGTGAGAACCCCCGTGGCAGTTTTTAGTTTAATGACTCTGACCTTACCGTCAGTTCCATAAATAACCTCCTACATTCTTGCCATTGCCCATTTGCAGGGAGGCAAATCATTTTTCTTTAAAAGCACTAAACACCCTACGGCAACATTATTTTTCTCGAACTGCCACTTGTTTCTTTGCTGTAAATTATTAAGATAATCATTTTTCCAGCGTTTCCAAATAGTTTGTACACACTTTGTTGTATACTGCCACCTAGATAGTCTATTATCTGAAATATCTAAAATTGCGGGCTCAGGTATTGCACTGATAGGTCGACCAATTACAAAGTGTCCAGGAGTTAAAACTTCATATTCATTGATATTATCTGACAATGGTACTAATGGACGTGAATTAAGTACACCTTTAATTTGAATTATTATTGTCTCGATTTCTTCGAAAGTTATTTTACTATTAACTAAAGTTCTATAGAGATGGTGTTTGAATGATTTTACCCTGCCTCCCACAAACCCCGAAATTAGGAGAACGAGGTGGGATAAATTTCCACTGGATAGATTCTGAAGCAAAATAATTTGCTAATATCTCGTTTTTGTTACAAATTAATTTTATGAAACGATTTAATTCTGCAGCTGCGCTTTTAAAATTAGTTGCGTTATCGGACATTAATGTAGAAATGCGGCCTCTACGGGCACATAGCCTCTTCAAAGCTGCAATAAATGCCTCAGTTGTTAAATCAGTCACTGCCTCTAAATGAATAGCTTTTGTAGCCAAGCATACAAAAATCGCAACATAAGCTTTTGAACATATCTACTTTCTCCGATTTTAAAATTTTATTTGAAAAGGTCCGCAAAAATCCACCCCTTAGTTTAAAAATGGCGCACTTGGAGTTACTCTCTCTGATGGTAGATTTCCCATTAATTGATCTATCCCAGTAGGCTTCTGTCTAAAGCATGCAATGCAATCATGAACTGTTTTTCCGTGCAATACCCTGGCCATTAATGGGCCAAAACTGCATTCTAATTTGATGTACTAAACCCTGAGCACCAATATGAAAAAACTCTTATGCATATGTTCAAAAAGTAATTTAGTAAATTTATGTTTACTAGGTATAATAATTTGATGTTTTGCTTCAAATGGTAATTCAGCATTACAAAAAGCCTTCCACCAACGCTGAGTAAAGAATTCTCATCTAAGAAAGGATCTAAAGCCTTTAACTTACTTGTTTTTGAAACACCTTTACCTTTTTCAAGGCATCGATTTCTGCTTTAAACTCACTTAATTGTGCTATTTTAGCTAAAAATTCCGTACTCCTCTTTATCTCATCTGCAGTTAGATACTTATCCTTATTACAAGACTCCTTAGCTTTGATGTTATTAAGGAACTTAAAAATAAAGCTAAAAATTCTAATTAATTTTATGAAATTATTTGTAACATTAAAGATTTCATCATAAAACTTTGAAGAACACTCAGTAATTGAAAGAGTCACATCCCATTTTAGTTCATCTGTGTAGAAAGGATCAGGAAAAAGCTGATTGTCCTCGTATTCATCAGTTTGTAAATCTGGACCCGAGAACCACATTTCGTTCTTTAAAGGTTCATCTGCATTGCAGCCTCTAGAAATTAAGTCGGCAGGATTGTTCTTGGAGCTCACATGTTTCCAATGATAGTCCTTTGAAAGTGCTTGGATCTCCGCCAACCTGTTGCTGACCAATATTTTGAGTTTATGAGATTCAGTCTTTATCCACGCTAAAGTAATCGTTGAGTCCGTCCACATCCAAAATTTATGAATAGGTAATTGTAGAGTTGGCACAACCTTTTTGACTAATCTCGATAGTAGTAAAGCTGCAGACAGTTCTAACCTCGGTATGGTGAGTGTTTTCAAAGGAGCCACTCTGGACTTGCTGCATAATAATCTAGTTTGAGATTGTCCAGATTTGTTGAAATACTTTATGTAGACAACAGCAGCATAGGCACGTTCTGATGCATCGGAAAAGCTATGTATTTCAATCCGTATTGTTGCAGGAAGTAGAATGCACCTTGGGATTTTGAAGTTATTTACTTTCGATAATTTTTGGTAGAAGTTCATCCACTCTTCCATTGCATCTGGTGGTAGCTGTTCACTCCAATCTAATTTTATTTTCCAAAGTTCTTGGATGAATATCTTAGCCTTCGTAACAATGGGTCCAATCAGGCTCAAAGGGTCATAGAGACTTGCAATTTCTGAAAGCACGTCTCTTTTTGAGAAGTTGACTTTGTCACTAATCTTTACTTTGTATGTGAGACAATCCACCTTTGGATCCCATAGCATACCTAATGTTTTCACTGGAGCATCCTGAAATTCCTTTTTAAACACATAGGAAGATGCAGATAAATCTTTCAACAGTTCTGGGCTATTTGACACCCATTTGTGTAGCTCAAAACCACCTCTCTGTAATAGTTGAGATAATCTGGTTTGGAGTTTTTTAGCACCCTCTAATGTAGATTCTCCAGAAAGAATATCGTCCATATAACTATCATTACAAATCACATCTGCTGCGTCAGGAAATTCTGCTTTTTCTTCATCCGCTAAGGCTTTTAAGGTCCTGGTAGCTAAAAATGGTGCAGAAACTGTCCCATAGGTTACGGTAGCTAGTTTGTAAGTCTTGACTGGAGCATCTGTACTAGTCTTCCACATAATTCGTTGTAAATCCCTTTCATTAGGATCAACAATTATCTGCCTGTTCATTTTTTTTAATATCTGCACTAAACGCGTACTCGTATTTTCTAAATCTACTGACTATGGAAACGAGATCTTGTTGAATAATTCCTCCGTTTAGTAAAATGGAGTTTAGAGAAAAACCACTTGTTGTTTTTGCACTTGCATCGAAGACAACTCTCAATGGAGTGGATGTCTTCTCTGGTTTGTATACGGAATGATGAGGAATGTAATAGTTAATCTTATCTAGTGTTTCATTTTTAATCTCCTCCATATGGCCTAAAAGTTCACATTCATTCATAAATTCTTTATACAAAGTTCCCATTGTATTGTTTTTGTTTAATTTTTCCCAAACACCATTTAGTCGTTTGATCGCATTCTCTTTGGAATATCCTAATAATGTTTCTGCATTTTCCTTTAAGGGAAACCGAACTATAAATCTTCCCGTTTCATCTCTTTTATAGGTACTAACAAAATGTTCCTCACAATAAATTCCCTCTTCACTTTTTGTTATTTCCTTAGAATCATGTGGAAGTGATTCCAGTTCAAAGAATTTTTTTACTGTTATATCTAAGCTTGGTTCACTTATTAAACAACAATTGGCTTGTTGTGACTGAGGAAGGGTACCTGTGACTAAATAGCCAAATTTTGTATTTTGTAAAATTACATTTCCCTCCTGCAAATAATGTTGTTCTGGATTTAAAATTTCAAAAAATAATTCACTTCCTATCAATATATCTATTTGACCTGGCATATGGAAATTAGAATCAGCCAGCTCAATTGTAGCTGGAATATTTAAATCCGATATATTTAATTTCGATACAGGAATCACATCGGTAATTTTAGGTAAAAGCGAAAATTATACATTGCGTGCAAAAGTATAACCCCGATTTGAAACTTCAATATTTGCTGAATATTTCGATGATTGCGTAATTCCGTTAATGCCTGTTATAGATTGGTTTGCAGACCTAAATTTAAATCCCAACTTTTTGCTATGTCTTCTCTCTCATAACGCATATCGTAGACGCATTATCTAATAATCCTCTTAACATAATTCTATATCCATCAGCACTTTTAACGAAAATCATGAATGTATTCAATAAAACACATTTATTTCCATAAGTCAAAACCGCAACTTCTGGCTGACCTTCAAACCGAGTAGTATTCGAAATGGTCTCTATCCGCCTTTTCCTACAGCAGTGCTTCTCAAACTGTAGGGCGCGCCCCCTGGGGGCGCGATAACCCTTCAAGGGGGGCGCGAGCATCTTGAAAATATAAAAGGCTTAAAAAAATTATTTTTTGGGATGAAGTAAAACAAAATGCTTTCTGATAAAATAAAAAATACACATTTTGCACTGATATATATATATAAATTATATATATCATCTGGTTTTCCACTTTCAAAAGATTCCACTTCAAACGCTCATTAGCTATCTTTGATCCCAAAACAAAATAAAAAAAGATATTTTGTTTGCTTTGCTGTAATCCTGCGATGAGAGATTTTTTTATTACGTTTCTTGTAACCTCTAGAATAGTACTTTTGATTATCATCTCTTTGACCTTCAAACTTACTGGTATGCTTAACTCCGTCTACTTTTCTTTTGGGAAAGTTGTAAATAATATTTTTCTGTTGCTTTTCCCCCATGTAAATGAGTTTTATGATGTATGGATAAGCATATTGAGCACTTTGAAGGATTAATTGGCCAAGATGTATTTTATGAGTAATCTGAAATTGCATTATAAAAAACGTTTTACTCAATTATTTTTTATAACTGACATCGATGTTTTTGTATCGAATAAATTTTTTCATGGGAGCGGTCGCATGAGGCGCTGAATCACTCCAAATTCTGGTAAAACTGTTTATTCGTTAACAGTTTCTTGACAGTATCCTCCGATATGACAGTCTTAATGGAAACTAAAATTCACATTTCACATTTATGCCTCTTTTTTGAGAGTGGCAAACGGTTTTTTACAATCAAGGTACTTGTTTTGATCGAGTTCCCTTCACGACCACTTTTGTTCAGAAATATTTTCTATGAATATGCTATACTTTCCCCTACGATTAACTTTGTGGTTTTAATTGCTGTGTTGTACAACTTATTATGGTTTATAAATGTAAATGAGCAGAATATAAAAAAATGGGCATCTGTGATCTCTCTATTGAAGGAAGATGAAACTGATCAAGCAATTGAAGAACCTGATGAAATAATGCATATTAATCGTGATAGCGAAAGTAAATATGGCAAAAGTGATAGACATGAAACGTTTGAGTTGAATTGTAATTTTCAAATGCTGCCTAAAGAACTCTATCAAGAAAATTAAGATATCATGAAAAACTAAGAAGCCATAAATGTAACACTTCGCCTTGTCAAAAGACACAAGCAAGAAAAGGTTACACATGCTATTTGTAGATCATCAACGAATAGAAAAATTACAATAACGTGAGCAAAATATGACAGTTTTGATTGCAAATAACGTTCTTGTATTGTTAGTGAAAAGTGTCTGTGATTTATGTTCTTTATTAAGGTCACGCACATTTGGAACGGTTTCATTAGTTTTATTGATTTTTCTCAAATCATCAAAGAAAAATTAAAAAGTCCTTTAAAGTAGGTAAGTATATTTTCTCTTAGTTAAATTATTCACTGCAATTGTGATTTTTATAGAGCACAGAAAAAAAAATAATTATAAAAAAAAAAGGATTGGGGTGACTTGGTGAAGTGATCGCGCGACCATTAACGTTAGTGTGGAGTGGGCTAAAACATTTTGAAGGTTTCTCGCTTTAAATATTAAAAATAACACAATTATTCTTCATTGGAATTTTTCATTCGTTTTCCTTATTTAATATTAATTCTAAATGCTAATTCTGTGAGGCTTAAAATTACAGTTCGTTTTAAACTATTTATAATCGGAGCATTCATTTAAAAAATCATTTTATATTTTTGTATGCATTGTTGTGCACTTGGTTTTACTCTTCTTACAATTAAGCTAATATATCAAGAATAATGTATTATTTTTTAAAAAATAATCGCAGAACGGATACTTCAGCCAGTGTACTTATAAATGTATCAGTACTGCACAATGTATTTTATAACTAATTTATTAATACTAATTTAAGAGCAAGTTTAATTATTATTAGTGACTTCCATGGGCTTGTCTTACAGAGCAAAGGTTTTCAAATGAAGGCTTAATATTAGAAATTGACACTCTGAGTTCTTTTTTTCTATATTTAGTTGAGATCTATATTTTGTCTTCAAAGCAGCCACCGCAGAAAATCCGGTTTCACAAAGGTACGATGTTGAAAACGGTAAAAGTATACGAAATGCTTTTGTTTTCAGTTCAGAAAATTCATCATCTACTTCTGCCCAAAATTGAAAGAGAGTTTTATTACAAAATTTTCCTTTAATTTCGCCACTAGATGTGAAATCTATGAAACTTTCTTCTTCGGTAATGGAGAGCCCTTCTGGGGTATTTTGAAATGGATCTCTCACTCATTCGTAACTTGCTATCAAGTTGTCCTCAGCAAAAAATATTTTAAAATTTTTTTGCTAACATAGCTAAATGATATTCAATAGTTTTATAAACAACTTCCACATGTTGTTCATCTGTTTTGTAAGTTTTTACACATTTATCCGCATTTTGAAACATTTCTAGTTTTTTTTTTGCTTTAAATTTCGGCTCCATAATTCTAATTTTCTACAAAAAGCATTAATTTTATCACTCGTGTCAAACATATGTACATTTGATCCTTGAAGTTGAAGATTCAATATATTTAATTTCTCAAATATATCGACTAAGTAGCTCAACTTCATCAGAAATAAAACCATTTCGAAATTTCTCAGCTTCCGGTAGGTTTTCCTCTTCTAGAAAAATGGTAATTTCATTTCTTAATTCATAAACACGTTGTAAAAATTTCCCGCGTGATAACCATCTTGCTTCACAATAAAATAGCAACGATGAATGCACTGCGCCCATGTCTTTGCAAAGTTCAGAAAAGATTCTTGATTTTAGGGGTCTCATTTTTATGTAATTTACTACAGTCACAACTATCATTAGCACAATATTCAGGCCAGGACTAATTTCTTTGGAAACCAGAGCTTCTCTGTGGATCATACAATGTGTCCAGATGCACAGTGGAGATTTTTGTTTCACAAGTGCTTGTATACTTTTAAATCTTCCTGACACTGTACGAGCACCATCGGTGCATATTCCGACACAATTTTTCCACTCTATATTTGCCTCGTTTATAAAATTATTTAAAACATCAAATAATACTATTGCTGTTGCTTTAAGTTTTATTGGTTTACAAAAAGTAGTTCTTCTACAGCTGACATACCATCCCAAAATCGAACATACGCCATGAAATGAGCATCTTTATTGCTATCCGTTGCCTCGTCAAGCTGAATTGAAAACAATTTATCACGCAACTTACCGAAAAGCTGTTGCTCTACATCTTCAGCCAAGCGATATCATCAATTCGACGGGAAATAGTATCATTTGATAGGGGTATGGACTGCAACTCTTTGGCAAAATTGTCTCCAAACATAGTTTCTACAATCTCAATTGCTGCAGGCAAAATAGCTCTTCGGCAATAGTGTGAGGCTTTTTTACATCTGGCTATTTTATATGATACTTTGTAAGAAGTAAGTAAAGCTTTTCATTCACTGACAAAGTTTTTTTAAAATGTTTTTTGTTTTCCATATGATTTTAATTTTGATTCAAAGAACTCTCGAGGTTTGTTAATGTACTCACCATGAAGCGTTTCGAAATGTCTTTAAGTTTATTAGGTTTCATACTGTCTGCTGCCAATATTTTTGAGCAAATAACACACAGGGGCTTTTCCTCTCCATTTACTTCAGTAATGGTAAATCCAAAATTCAAGTATTCTTGAGAATATTTCCTTGATTTAATTTTCGGAACTATGCTCTTCTGTGCACTTGTTGATGCTTTATTATCGTCGAATGTTCGCTTACGACTTAAAAATTTATCCATGATTTTTTTTGTTCCAATTTTCTGCAGTAATACTTAATAGTGTGAATTACAATTAACGTGCAAATTATAAAATGTACATTCAAGATAGATTTGGTAGCTATAGAAGCATCGAATGGACCAAGACTGATTGAATTGTACGATGTACAGCATTATTACATGTTTTGCGCAGACGTCCGATAGTTTGGCCAGACTCACGCAGACGCTCGCGAGAATGCCAGATATGATGGATATGAGAGAGCGCAACATAAAGTACACTATTTTTCAATTTCTACTATAAGTTCACTCTCTCATATATATTTTGTTCAAATTTTCAATCGTTGATAAAAATACTTTCTATTCATTCATTCAAGTTCAAATACATTTTGTAAAACTTGTAGTGGGTGACACTTCATGTTAATACAGTTCTTTCAAATTTTAATTCATTAATTAAATTAAAAATGAATAAATAGTAACAAACAAAAATTATAGTCCAAAAGCATTTATAGAAAGGAAAACTTTTCGTGCTGTCCCCTGTAACGCAATGGATAGCGCGCTGGGCTTCTAATCTGAAGGACGGTAGTTCGAATTCCATCCGAGATGGCCTAATTTCTAAGAATGTGTGTGATTTCTTCTTTACTTTACTATTTTCTTACACTAATTAAATTTAATTAATGAATAAATAGTAACGATAAAAGAATATTCCAATACCCCATATATAGAAAAGAAAAGGAAAAAATTGCGAGGAAAATCGCTTTCTTTTTGTCGCTTAACATTGTGATTCTGTCATATGTATTACATATTTGTGTTAATTGAGACTATTTAATAGAAAGTAACTAAAATAAGTTTTTCTTTGTTGGCCTAAGTAGGAATTGACTTAAAATTTATTTTTTATATTACTTGTTCTAATGACATTTGTACTTTTAGAAATGCATGATGGACGAAATAAATTTTTAATTAAATGTCATTTTGCAATCTGTCCCAATTTAAAAATAAGAAAGGAAAAATAACATAACATTATAATTATTACTTAAAAGTAATTTGCTTAAAATATATATTATATAAAAGTAACGCATACAAAATTTAATACTCAAAGTGCATTATTATTGCATTCAATACATTATTATTGGGGGAGGGCGATGAAAATTATGATTGAAAATTGGGTCGCCAGTAGTGAAAGTTTGAGAAGCACTGTGTTACTTAATTAATTTATTTATTTTGCACAAAAAAAAAAGTATACTAACTGTAATACTTATGCTATTAATTTGTATGGTTTATAATTAAGATCGCGTATAGTAGCTTTAGCGTCAAAGTGCATTATTATTACATTCAGTACATTATTAATGTATAAGGGGGCGCGATAAAAATTGTGATTGAAAAGGGGGCGCCAGTATTGAAAGTTTGAGAAGCACTGCCCTACAGTGTGATTTTTAACTGCAGAGCAAAGTTCAGCAGAATCGTGAAGCAATGAATTATGTAATCCTTTGCAACCACTAACTGTGCATTAGTATTTAGACATGCAGGAACCAGAATGAAGTCTGAGGCAATTTATACAAAGTTTGTTATTGCTAACAAATTTCTTTCTGCGCTCCACAGACATATTTTGAAATGCAATACATTTATAAAGAGGATGAGGATTTCGACATAGAATACAAGGTTTAACCGTTATTTTTTTACTATTAACTACCAGCGATTTGGCTTTAGTTGACATTGCAGTATTTTTATGGATCATTTTAGTACTAGGAATGCGAGTAATGTTTTCTAACCCGGCACTTCTCTTTTCTAAAAATTTCATAATAGAATCAAATGTTGGAACTTCTGCTGTTTTCAACGAAATTTCGAATTGTTTTCTAGATTCTTTGTCTTTTTGAAGAATTATATTTATTAAAATTATATCTGATAGATCGTTCTATATTTCAAAACTTTTAAGTGCTCTAATGTTTCTATTGATACAATCCATTAAAGCGCGCAGTTCTTTGGCTGATTCGCTATAAATTTTTTCATAATTTATTATCTCAAGGACATGAGAATCTATCAATTGCCATTTGTTTTCGTAACGATCTTCTATTGCTTTAAAGAGAAAATTGAAACTATCGCTAGAGGTAACTCCAATAGCTTTGCTTCTCCTTTTAGAGATGCTCGAAGATAGTACAGTTTTTGCGAATCATTCAATTGCTCATTATTACTTATTAAATTAATAAATTGATTTTGATTGATATTTTATTGATAAATTGTTTTGAAATTAGAAAATTCTGCTATTACACCAGAAAATTCTGGCAATGGAATTTGAGGTAAGCGGATACTGTTTTTACCATTGTCATTTAAATTAATGTTTACATTTTCAGAATTTTTCAAATAATACATTAAAAGTTTGAGACCTACCTCTGTTGTCTCGATACGTTGATTTATATCTTCAATGTCCAGCTGAATGATTTCCAAGCTTTCGAAAGTTTCTATTTCACAATAATCCTCAAGTATTTTATCTAGATTTATCTGTAATTGCTCAATTTTTTTGAGTTTAATTTCGATTTCAGTGACACTAGTATCCTTTGACACTGTCTTCTCCGAGGTAAAAGCCTCTAACCTAGTTAAAGTTCCTTTGACTGAATCTTTTAAACGATTCAATTTCTCTTCAGTAGCTACGTTGGAGTAATTTTTATTTTCCGATTTTTTACCCATTTTCTTTGGCTTCGTAGGACCAATGTTTCGTCAATATTTGAGTGTACTGTAAAACTGGTTAAAGAATAAAAATAAATCTTTTTCCCAACGCTAAGCGTACTTTATTCGTGCATCCGCTTTTGTTGGGGTACAGCTAAACAATGTTTACTTTTACAAATTTTTTTACAGTGCGCTGATGACGTAGCAACAACTCCCTCTTTAAGAAGGTCTCGAAAAACGTGATTGATAAATCTTTGAAAAACACTCGGACTATTACAAAGACCAAATGGGACTTTTTAAAATTCTCATTGCCCATTATGTGTGACGAATGAAGTATATTTTTTACTGCTTTCTTCTATTTCAACGTGAAAGAGAATCCGTTTTTTAAGTCAATAGTTGAGAAGAAATTTAGCGATTGCAACTGATCTAGAACTTCTACTATTAAGGGTAAAGAATACTGATCTTTGTTAGTTTTAGAATTAATTTTGCGATAATCAATGCAGGTTCTTAAATTACCATCCTTTTTCTTACACAATACTATAGATGAATAATAATCAGAACAACTTTCTCTTATAATACCCTGTTGTAACCAATCATCCATTTGATCATTTACATGTAATTTCTCAGAATAAGATAAATGTCTGGCTCTCTGACACACAGGGAGAAATCATCTTTCAATGTAATATAAACCTAATAAAAGTGAGAGTACTAAGTTAAAAATGAGTATAATTCTTAATCAGAGAACTCAAATCATTTCTAATATTAAAGATTTTAACATGTGACAAATCATAAATCGAATTTACTATCATATTAGCAACAAAAAATAGAATAACCACCTAAAGAGGATTCACTTTCACCAACAAAACATCACTCTTCACGTGAATTATTTTCTTTATTTCAGTATATACACTGGGATGTATAATAAATCTTTCAGTCAAGGTCGGTGGTATTGCCGTTCGAACCCTTAAGTGGCCGCGGTAGCCGAGTGGTATAGGTATCGGACTGTGGCTTGCTTTGTCACGGGTTCGAGCCCAGTACCACTAAAGACCCGCCGTGTAGGGCAGCGATGCACGTTAAATCTGTCGAGAGCTGAAACGTCCTCCCGTTGGTGTGGTGTGGTAGTTAGGAGAGGGTGGTGCCAGCTCAGGTGTCGTCCACGTCACTTGACCATGGTTCAAAATTACGTGGTCCGTCGCCAAAAGCCCTCGTGTAGCTGAACAGTGCGACGTTAATATTCAATCAATCAATCAATCGAACCCTTAAACTGGGAGAGTGCTGAGTAAGAGAAATATTCACTGAAGCCACTTCTACTACGCGCTTTTCGTTAAAACATGAGCTTAATGTTATTCTTCCTTCGGGAGGTTTGTTGAATGTAATCAAGGAGGAATTTAAAACTGGAATCTGACAACCTGAACCAATCAAGGCTATTGCAAGCTGATTTCTTCAAAATGGTTTACGTATTGGAGCTGTTGTGTGAACTCATCGCTTTTTTGTTGTTTTTTGCTCTTGACTTTCAAACTATTCGCGTTTTTTCTATTATAGATGTGACCGCTAGATTCTTTAGGCTTAAAACGCTTCTAACAATCTCTTGCATAATAAGATGAATCACCGCATATATGTAGCAATTTTTATTTTTTCTTTCAAGATTTTGGGGGTAGCTATCTGTACTCTTTGGTTTATAGTTTCGTGATCTATTTTTAGTGGGGTCTTCGGTATATCCACAAGCAATAGAAGTTTCCTTACGCGATCCACTTCTAGATGAAATATAAATATCGCACTCTTCAGCTAAATCAGTAGGCCTAAACCAGTCTTCCTCTTCTCGAATCCCAATATGAGTTGCGGTTTCCTTATTTGAAGTTTCAAATAATCTATCAGAAATTAAAAGATCGCATAGCGATTCAAAGGAATTACTTTTTCTTAACGAGCAATAATATTGGAAGTTTGCCGTCAATCTTACAGCAAATAGGATGTATGTCTCGCCTGATGATTTTACAGCATTTTTAAATGAGTTTAAACACTCGCGAGGGGCTACTTGAAATTCTCTGAGTACTATTGATTTAAGTTTATCATAGTCATTTAATTCCTCCTTTTTAATGCACAATAAGACATTATGAGCTCTTTCGCCCAAAAGATTTATTAAAATTTCAGATTGATATTCGTTATTAATTTTTCTTGGTTAAAAATGCGCGTTCTAATGATTGGAAGAACAGATTAAAATTTTCAGATCTGGTTGGAACAGGAAGAGATAAAGTTTTATAGCTTTTAATCATATTTTCTATGTCTGTTTTGAACTGTTTCTCTTCAATTTTAGCTGCAGGATTTAAACTTAATGCTTTATTTTTAGCCGTCTGAAGCTCGACTTCTTTTTCTAACTGTGCTAACTGTAGTTTTGCGAGCTCAATTTTCTGATTTTCTAAAATTTCCTGTCTTTCGTTTCGTGATACCTTCTCCTCTATACAGTTTTTAATTAAAATTTTAACGAAATCTGCATCACTTTCAAATGTACTCTCCTCAATTTTAGTCTTTAGTTTAGCTATGGTGTTCGTACTCTCCACAGTACCGTCTAGATTCTCTACAACTCCTATGATATCCTCTTTAAGAGCGTTTTTATACATTTTAAAAAAACATGGAAATATTGTTCCTTTTTTTTAGCTCCCTTGATGCTCGCACGAACGATGTATCCAATAATTGAAGAAAATCACTGATGCGTCTCTACGCAGATGAACACAATTCCCTTAACCTCTTCGCAGGTTACATCTTTAGGCGAAAATAGTTCTTGAAATTGTTAAAATGACACCTCTTCTCAGGTGTTAAATCACTAGTTCGCAGGCGGAATATTCACGCTGGTATTGAACGAAATGCAACCTCTACACAGGTTGAGAGAAGCTTCCAAAAAATGGCGGCGCATCTTCTCCACGGACGCTTCTTTTGTTCACGTGTTCCAAACTTTGATTTGAGATTTGATTGATATCGATCCCGGCCAAGCCCCCTAATTTGTGGGAGACAACAAGGGTCTACGACATTTGTCTTTCTTCTGGTTTATTTGAAACGTAACAAAAATGAATTAAAAAGGTAGCTAACTAAATTTCTAATTTCTAACAAATAGATGTCCATGCTGTGACGACGGGAACGCCTGCTCGCGCACCTTCAGTCTCTTTTTTTTTCTCGTTTCCTTAAAAAAAAACAAAGTTCGTGTTGAAACTTGGATCAGCTGCACCTGCGCGTGAAAACTGCGTGTTGTTTTGTCTGGAGTTTTGTTGAGAGATTCAATTGGGTGACGACTCCACAACCGATTCCACACACACACACACACATATATATATATACATTATATTGTTCAAATTTTCAATCTTTAATATAATATATATTTATATATATTTTCTATTCATCCATTCAAATTCAAATATATTTTTTAAACTTGAAGTTGAATGCACTTGATGTTAATACAGTTTTTAAATATTAATTAATTAATTAAATTTAAAAACTGAATCAATAGTAACAAACAAAAATGATAGTTCAACAGCATATGTAGAAAAGAAAATCTTTCGTTGTGTTCCTGTAGCGCAATGGAGTGCACGTTGGACTTCTTATCGAGAGGTCGTGATTTGAATGGCATCTAGGGTGGCTAATCTCTCAGATTTTAGTTTGTTTTTTATTATAACAGTGTTTCTGAAACTTTATATACTTATGATCCAATTTTCAATCATAATTTTCATCGCGCCCACCCCCTCCATCCAGTAACATGTATTGAATTCAATAATAATATACTTTGACATAAATCTGCACACAATAAGACTTTAATTATAAACCGTACAAATTATCAAGATAAGCATTAAATTCTGCATATAATTGTGTGACATTATCAAAGGGTCACTGGTAATTATTAAACTTGTTCTTAATTTAGCACTGTTGAATTAATTATAAAACACATTGCGCAGTACTGGTGCATTTATAAGTGTATACTATCAAAGTAGATAGGGTATTCAAGTAGAGCATTGTAAGCTAGAAAGTATGAAGGCTATTGAGTCAGCAGCAGTAGCCTCAGATTTAGATGACTCCATGGGATTACGTTGGTGAAGCCTTATTGCTGTTATTCTACGGAAGAAGTAGAAAGCTGATATACCAAGCGGTAATTATAATTTATTTACGCTTAAATATATAACTTTAGCTTAATAAAATTGGTTAAAGTTAATAATTCTAGTACGTGTATTTCTCAGACCTCCTATTTCGGTAGACCTTATTTGATATTGCACATAATTTTTGATTAATTTCATAATACGTAATTTAATTTAATATTAAAGGTAAATCCCTTTGTTTGATGTAACATAGAAATATTATATGTTATTAGAGTTTTTGAGAATTGGATTGATATAATAAGAACAAGTTATTACACAAAATGGCTCTTAGTCATTCTTTGCCTCAAATTAATCTTGGTGTCCAGAGTGGAACCCAGGGTTCCACGCATAGTTACAAACAAACATAGTCCAACACCATAGTTAGAAAGGAAAATTGCAAGGAAAGTTTTCTCTTTTGTCACTTTATATTGTGAATCTGTCACGTGTATATACATATTTTTATTAATTATAACTATTTAATAAAAAGTAAATAAAGTATTTCTTCGTTGACCTAATTAGAAAATGACTTAATTTTTTGTTTGTCTTACTTGCTTCTTTAAATTTTGCTTAGAATTGATATGATTCTTTCCTCATCAAGAAAATACTTTTTTAAAATTTTTTGGTAACATTGCTAAATGATTTTACATGGTTTTAGAAACAACTTTCACATGTTGTTCTTCAGATTTGTAAGTTTTAACACATAAAGAGCTGTGGCTTTTTTTCCCATCATTTACTTCAGTAGTGGTAAATCCAAAATTTAAGTATTTTTGAGAATATTTCCTTGGATTAATTTTCGGAACAATGCTCGTCTGTGTACTTGTTGATCCTTTATTATCGTCGTATGTTCACTTACAACTTAAAAATGTATGCGTGATTTTGTTTTAATCTACTGCTCTCTTTTTTTGTTTTAATGCTTAATTACCGTGAATTACAATTAACGTGCAAATTAAAAAATGTACATTCAAGCTAGTTTCGGTAGCTATAGAAGTATCCAGTCGACTAAAACTGACTGGAATTATACGAGGAAAAGCATTTTTACATGTTTTGCGCAGACGTCCAATAGGTTGCCCAGACTCACGCTAACGTACCCGATAATGCCAGACGCGATGGATATGATAGAAAGCAACATAGACTAGGCTATTTTTCTAATGACATTTGTACTTTGAGAAATTGATGATGAAGGAAATGTATTTTTCATTAAATTTATAATTTTGTGATCTGTTCCAATTTAAAATTCGAGAAAGAAAAATAACATAATAATAAGTAAGTACTATATATTTTAAGTAATTTTCTTAAAATATGTATTACTTAAAAGCAACATATACAAGATTTAATACTTATACAGTTTATAATTGAGATCGCATTGTGGCTTTAGCGTCAAAGTGCATTTTTATTGCAGTAAATACATTATTGTTGTACAGGGGTGGCGCGACAAAAATTATGATTCAAAATTGGGTCGTCAGTATTGAAAGTTTGAGAAACACTGATTTAATCGAAAGCGAACAATAAAGTAAATGATTTTAAAGTTAAGAAATAGTTATTTATGTTTAAACAGTACACTTATTTTTGTTAATGCAATATATTTCATTTGAAATTAAACACTTTGCAAACAAGGTAGGAACGAAGTAAAATATTATTTTGAAGAATCAACAAAAGGATTTAAAAATAAATTCAGTTTATTTATGTTGCTATATATTTCTGTTTTTAATAAGAGCTGTTTTTAATAAAAATTTTCTGGTTTTCATTATTATTTGCAATTCAGGTGGTTTTTGTGTTTCTTTAAAACAAACAGAACAATAAATAAATACTTAGTTATTTTTTAGTACTTTTAAGACTGTATCGTTACTTAGGTATTCAAAGTTTTAAAATGGTATTAAAAACAGAAACGTTCGAAAAGTAAAATATTTTTTAAAACAGTTATATTTATCAAATTGGAATTATAGACATCAGTGTTTACCATCATGCATGTGAAATGAATGCAATCTCAAGTGCAAACATCGTTAAAAATATTCCTTTAATTTTTCCATACAGTCCCAATTCGATTTTTTTAAAAAAAAATATGAAATATTTATTTAGTTAATAAAATTTTTATTTGCGTTTTCGATATCATTATGTACATAAATTAGTTCAAATGAGTTATATGATAAAAAATACCTGTAAATTTTTTTTTTACTATTCTCGATCAATCAATTTTTATGCTTTAAAACATTTTTCTCTTTTCGTAATTACCTATAAATGTACAAAACATAAGAATGAAAAAGCTTATATATATATATATATATATATATATATATATATATATATATATATATATATATATATATATATATATATATATATATATATATATATATACTAGCGGTACCGACAGACGTAGTCCTGTACACACATCTTAAATCCGAAAATTACAAACATTTTGAATAAGTTGTAACAACTTGGACCGTTTTGATGAAAATTTTTATAAAGAAAGTTATTACAATACACACACTTTACATCATCACATGTACAGTTACCACAATTCGACCTATCGATTGCGTCTGAGTATGTATTTAGCATGAACTAAATGGAATATAGAACATATTTTGAATAGAAACTTAAACTTGTTGTGATTAAAAGGTGAAGATTGAAAAACTCGAGCTTTTTTTCATAAGAGGTATAATTTTTTAATGCACAAAAACAAAATTTATCCGAATGCCATTAAATATACATTTTTTTGGTTAATCCTTGAGAGGTATAAACAAACAAATGCAATGGTTTGCCAAACCTCTGACATGCAACATATAACTGACCGTGAGAAAAGCAAGGGTTTTCAAAAAATAAGCCACAAATCGTCATTATTTGTCCTTGTGACTTATTAACGGTCATAGCAATTACCAAGCAAATTGGAAATTGCAAAAATTTGAAAGGGTAAATGAGTCTGAAAGAATAATTGGGATCTGTGATAGAAGTACAACTTCCACTTGAAGTTTGCCGCTAAAAATAGAGGCCTCAAGAATATTTCCTATGATTATTTTTAATAAACATTCGCGTGACCTTACATAATTTTGGTGCATATTTAAACAATTACGGTATCGAACCGAATTGTGATTCTAAATCCTTTTCGAATCCACTTGAACCTACACAAAAAATATCCAAATCGGTCCAGCCGCTTAGGAGGAGTTCAGTCACATACACACGCACAGAAGAATTATATATATAAAGATATATGCCATGTCGTGACGAAAAGAATAGTCTTTCCGATTCTTTAATTTCTTTGTCTGAGTTTGATAGAAAATTTAGATTGCAATTTTAAAAACGGCAAAAATAACGTAAAATTATCCCTTCTTATTTCTTTTTTCTTGCCGCGCATTAGCGGAATAAATAGCACACAGGGGTAAAAAATTATGCGTATTAAGGTTTTTAATTAACATCTTTTTAACTAATTGCTATATTGAACCGAATTGTGAATCTACATTGCTGGCCACCGTAAATGCAACACAAAGAAAGACACGAGATAGCACAAAAAAATTTATTTTGTAGATAACATGTTGACCAAGTTTCAAATGATTAAATTTATAGACTTCTGTGAAGTGTTGTTCCTGCCAGAATCAGTAGCTAATGTAGCCGCCATTTTTTGAGATCACCGCTGCCATACGCCTCGGCACTGAATCAAAGAGACTATGGATGTGTTCTTGGGGTACAGCAGATCAAGCCGCTTCCACACGTTGCCAAAGTTGATCTGGAGGGGCAGCTGGGGGTGTAATCTGGGTCAATCGTTGAGCAACCACCCACATCCTTCTTTCCTTGCACCATTAGCGGCGGAGACGTCTGGGGTTCTGCGTCAAGGGTAGACCAAACAATGGACGTCTTGCAAACAGACCACTCTGCTTTAAACGGCGTCGAATGGTACGTGCAGACACTGAATGATGCGTTACGGACTCATTGTGCTGTGCTATGGTTCGTGATGTGACTGAGCGATCCGTCACTGTCATGCGCACAATTTGCCTGCCCTCACGTGAAGTGGTGCACTGAGGTGACTTATAATTAATAACTTATTGACATTATGGTGTTTTTTTAACTAATTATACAATTATTAAATAGATGGCACCATATGTTTTATAATTCAATAATATTATTTAAATATTTCTAGGAATTCATTTATGTTTTACACTAATACTTATATCAATATATATTTATGATTTTTAAAAGTACATATATAAATAAACTTTATATTATTCTATCCTAATTAAACTTTATGCAAAACTGTTTTCCCTCTCTTGTATTTGGCGGGAAACACAATTAGTTGATACAATCCCAAAGTAAGTCTTACTATCTACGTATTACATCGAATTTAAATCTGTAATGGGAATACTAGTAGGCTATAATTTTCTAATTATATTTTATTAGTTTAGTGATTTTATTATAATGTTTAAATTCCTCCAAATGTTATTCTTTTCTTTCCTCTTGGTACGTAGTATGACAAACTACAGGTGAAGGTTGGCTAGCCCTAAAACTTGTTTCACCTGCACTCTTGTTTCCTAAGGCCAGGAGTTTGTTATTTTACTACTGTGCCTATTTCTTCCTATTTAGTATAGTTATCTTAGGTTCTAACTATCTGTGTATTTTTATGTTTTGGATTATATATACTTTTATATTTGTAGCTGCATTGCGCATAAATATAGAATAACTTCATGAATTAGTATTGTCTTTCCATTATATATATATATATATATATATATATATATATATATATATATATATATCTGCTGTCTATTTTGTAGTGCTGTTTGTTTGCTGTGTTACAATTTTGTGGCACATCTTAGAAAATTTACTTAACTTTGGTTAAAACTTTAAGTTCAAAAATGATAAATAAGCATATAAATTTAATATAAAAGTTTTCACAACGAATACTCATTTTTTTCTACTTCACTGGATTTTAATCATTGCCTCATAATGGGTTCTCAAACTTAACTTCGTATTGAAATGTCTATTGCATCTGTACAGAATTTTGGAGTTTGTAGCAGTAGCATTTCAGCTAATAGCTAGTGCATCTTTGCTAAATAAGAAGGTGCATTCGGTATTAATTATATCAGATCTCCTTCAAATTATTGTTCATCTGCAAACGCGCAAATCTCGTAAGAAAATCCATCTAATCCTAATGACACTTCGAAAATGCACAGAAAAGTTAAATTTTTTTTCAAGATGGGGGAAATTTCCAACCGTCAATCTTCGCCTACTTTGCTATCATGTTTGGATTGAATGTAATTTGCTAGTATCCTATTTTAATTCAAGTAAGAGTGTGTAATTTTCAAAAACCATATAAAAAAAACTCCCAGTCGCAAGAAGTAATGCGGTTTTTCATTTTTGTTTCTGAAATACTTTCAATTGCATTACCGGTAATATCGGCACTAGCGTTCATTTCTTTGACAGGGTATTATGGATTTGTGTGTTTTTATGTAAAATTTATTTTAACAGAATCGAAGAGCAGATAGAAAATTTAAGTAAAGACTGTTCTCTTGCACACATAACGTTCGTTCATACTTATGGGGAACTAACCACCCTTTTGAAATATCTGGATGACTTCTTAGGTTTCTCGGCTTTCGTCATTGTTTTGAGTAGCTTGGCAGGATTATTCTATGTGAATTTTAGAATACATTTTCTTTGCATAGGTAACATCTTACATTTCCTAACAGCTGAAATTCGGTTCTCTGTATTAGTTTGTATTTCTAATACAGAGAACCGGATTTCAGCAGTTATTATAAGCATTATATTATCAGCATTGGTTGCCAACAATGCTTCGCTAGCCGCTAAAGATGCCATCTATTCACCGCCTAGAAAAATTCCTCGATATTATTATGAGTTAGAAGTGATAATTCGAAGCAACTGTAAGCGAGATGTTTCACTGACTTTGTAGAATATTTATAAAATTAGTCGATCCCTCATCTCGAGTACGTTGAGAGCACTCATAACCTATGAAATGCTGTTGGTTACAATGGATAGTACTATTAACGCATCCGACTACGTTCGGAACCGTGATTTTTCTAAAGCGTATAAATGGATAATATTCATGATATTTAGTGCTACGCAGATTAGAAAACGTATACAAAATTGTTTACAGAACAGTATTACAATTAGAAATGATTTAAGTACAATATTTTGACAAACATAAAATGACCAATTTTCAATATATTCTCCTTTTATGAAAAATACTTCAAAAAATATTAATTTACCTGTATATAGCTCAGACCTCTGTACAGAGGCTAAACAAGATTTTTTGAAATATATACTTAAAAAGTGGATTTATCCATATTTTACTACAAAAGAGATGAGAAATTTTAAGAGAAAAAACGCCGATAATTATTTCAATTGGTTGTAAATTTGAAAATGATGTTAATTGTGGGTGTGTGTTCCAAATTCCTAATTCAGACTTTCTGGAGAAGTCTTTTCTCTATATAAGCAAAATATTATTATAATATAAGGAGAAAAAATAAATGTAGAACGTTTTGAAGAAAAGATTATTTTAAGTTAATTTTTTGCCGAAATATTGAATTTAAATACTTTTTTTGTCATAAGGCCTTTAAACAATTCTATACATGTATTTTAATCTAAATGACACTAAATATCATGAAAATTATCCATTTATGTGCTTTTTTTAAAAACCTTGTTCCGAACGTAGTCGGTCACCTTAAATCAAAAACCTCACAAGCACAATGAAGATTATCTGCACGACAAACAGGGTATTCAAAAGAGAGGGAAAACCTCACCTATTTATAGTAAGTTAATTTTCATATCACAATTCTCTTCTTCCGAAGAGCTGGTTGTGAATGAAGTGAATTGATAGCCCAAAGATTTCCCAAGAGGATTAGTTCGAAGGTCGCGAATAGATCCATCACAAGTTCATACAAATCACGTCAGGGGGGAGCTTTTTTTTATATTACTCTTTCTATTATCTTAAATCTTTTATGCCACTTATAAATTGGGGATCTTGAAGGTGGACTTCATTCGTAGTTGGTCTGAAATTTACGCTGCACGTACATTAATAATTTAAATTTGATAACCCATACTACCACCTGTTCTGGTTCTTACTGTGAAACCATTACAAAACGAGGATGTTGCAAAACGGGGAGTTTGCACCATATATTTTGCAATTAATTAAACACAATTCCAGTGGCTAAGTGGTAGCACATCGTGGCAGTGCGCTTTTGCGCCACTTAGTGTAGTTTATGGAACATAACCGTAAACGAAAATCTTTGGTTTTTTTTTTCTAAATTCATTTTTGAAAGTGCTGTCGTACTTTTTGAACGCTCTATATTTTCTTTCGTTTTTAATTTATCTTAGAATTACGTGTTATTGACAAAAGTTTTCAAATTTTGTTCGCAGTTAATTTCCTTTACTGCCCTACTTAATGCAGATCCGTTAATTGTGCCTCGAAAGTTGCTACACGTATTAGTTTATGCATAACATGAAGTAAAAAAAAGAGTCAAATAGAAACGATATCGAAGAGCTTCAAGATTGTGGAGGTAACAAAAATTAATGTGGTTTTCTGAACATATTCTCGATCGCAAAACTCCTTTCTAGTTATTTCATCTTGTTTATCGAATTCTAAGAGAAGTTCATACCATACATTAATGTACGTACTAAATTTTGGAGGTATGAATACACACACATAGAAGACAGAAAACTCTTCTCCCCTACAAGATTAAGAAAAGTCGCTACCCCCTATACTGATAATGTTAAATTGAGATATTTTAGGAACCTTGTGAAGGTCTCCTAGGACCTCACTTTGAGAACGAGAATAAATAGGAGTCATGTAAGAACCAGTAGCCATTTTTATAAACAACTTTCTTTATTTGGTTATCTTATCCAAATAGAATCAAAGACTTATTAACAAATTTGTCTACTAATATTATGAGGTTTTAAAGGTAATATCCTTTAAATTAACTTAATTAATTAATGATCCAATTAATTTATTAAATAACGATCACGCAGAAATTACCACGATAAGAGATCCCAGAATTATATTTAATAATGTTCTTATTGAACATTTAACTTTAATCTCACTCCTAAAACTTTAATGAGACTTTAAACACAAATCAATATTTACCACTCGGAATCTCAATTCTTGAGATTAAATATCTCTAACAAAAAATCTTCAATTTAAATCCACGATATCTTTCTGCTTCAATCTCTATCTCCTACTGCCCCAACTTTACTATTTCGTTTGACTTAAATACTTAATCTAATCTGCATAACAAGGAATCCTGTCCGCTTTTTGGAGTTGATTGGAAATAGGTAGGGAATTAAATTTCCCTAAAAAGGTCGACTCAGAAGGTTAGTGATAAAGTTCCGTATAGATTCGTCACAACCTGTTTCTCAGAAATAGTTACATATAAAAACTTCAAATTTTGTCTGTATAGTAATTATCCTTTTTTATTTAAATACTGGTAAAATATTTCAAATATATTGTTTATTTTTTTAAAAAAAATTCTTTATAAACGTACCGCTTTGAAATTTGTGAAAATTGTCATTTTTTTACGATAACTGCTTCTGAGCAAAATATTTTTTGAAAACCTCCAAGAAAACAGCTCTATTATATATAGTTACATATTATTTTTGTGCAGTAAAAATTTCAAGTATATTCATTTTGATTCTTTGAAAAAGGTACACGCAGTTTGAAAACAATCATTTTGAGAAAATTTCATTTTAAGTGTAAAAAGGCACTTAATTACAAAAATAATAAATTACAACATGTATTTGCTCTATTTTATTAAACGTTAGTATCTTCTGAATTTTTAAGCATAAAATAGGAAACAAAAAAATCTTAAAAAGTTTAGAAAATACAAATATAGTATTTTTCAGTTCAACGAGATTTTTTTAGCATTGTGCATCAAATTTATCAAATCTGTATCAATCATGAAGAATTTTTAGCTTTGATGCATTATAAATATTAAATCTGATCATGAAACATCATGAATATAATGTAAACATGTATCAATACATAAAAGTCAAGATTTGGAAATACATGATTTTACGACGTTGCGAAAAAATTAATTATGGATTTGTATGTTCCCATGCAAACACAATTTCTTAAAGTTTCAAAATTCAAAATTTTCTCTAAACTGTACAAAAGATTTCTAAATCAGTCAAAAATAAAACTTTTTATGTTTTAAATATGAAATGTGTGTATTTTTATGCAAGTAACAACTTCTCGCAACGACAAAAAGCATTAAATATCTGAGTTGTAATTAGTTACCTATTATTCAAAAACCTTTGAATATTAAAGCTTAAAAACTTGTCTGAACAATAAATAAAAATTAATATTTGCGATTAAGTGCAATACTTAAAATATATTGTTCAGTTTTCTCAAAAACATGTAACATAAAAATAGCACTACTAATTTCTTAAAAAATTGACATTTTTTGTCACGATATATGGACTCCAGTCAAATATTTTGGGAAATGCCCTAAAAACACTCATATGAATATATATAGTTACATATCAGTACATGAGGGAAAAAAATTCATTACATTCATACATTATATTCTGAGAAAAACATGAATACAGTTTTAAAAACATCATTTTTGAGAAAATTGAATTTTCACTATAAAGTGTCACTTTATCACTAAAATAATGAATTAACACATGTATTTGTCCCATTTTTTTGAACATTAGCATCTTTGCAATTTATTTTGCATAAAATAATAAGCAAAAAAGTCTTAAATTGCCCAGAATAGCATTTTCAGTTTTTTTAACGAGATAAGTTCTAGTATTACATCAATTTTATCAATTCTGTATCACTTTTTGAAGAATAAGTAGCGTTCATGCTTTACAGATATCAAACTTGAACATAAAACAACATACATATAATGTGAAAAGGTAAAAATATGGTTCTTGTATGAATTTGAGATGGTATTTAAAAATACCTGATTTATATATATATATATATATATATATATATATATATATATATACGACATTTTGATAGTTTTTGCTGGGATTTTGTAAAGTTATCATTAGGTTTTGCTGTTGCATACAGTTTCTAAGTTTTAAACTTCAAAAATTACTCTAAACTCGACAAATGATTTCTTAAACAGCTAAAATAAAACTACTTTTATGTTTTAAAAAATGAAATGTATGTATTTTTATGTATGTAACAAGCTTCTCGCAAAAACAACAAACATCACATTTGATGTGTTATCTCATACCTTTTTCTCAGAAACTATTAAGCATAAATACTCAAATTTTTATTGTATATCCATTTGACATTTATATTTATACTGAAGTGGACTATTTTAAATATATTAATTAGTTTTTTCAAAGACAAACTGTTAGTTCACCGAGTATTAATATTATGAACTTATTGAAAATTGTTATTTTTTGTTATATCTGCTTTCTACTTGAATGTTTTAAGAATATTTCAAATATGTCATTTCAGTAGACACAATTTCATTAAAAAAACATACAGTATATGCATACAGTACATTTGCACATTTTTAAAAATATAAATTTTAGTGAACAGACATTTTTATAAAAAAATCTTACCTTATCAAAAAAAATTGTATTCTATAATTTTTTTATGCAAGGTAATGAAAGATAAAATTCTTGGTTCCACTTCAATTTCTTTTGATTTAATGAATGGTTTGAAATGTCTTTTACTATTGTGTTTAGATGAAAAGCAGGTGTTTTACAATGCAATATTTTAACAACTATTGCATGTTTAGTATCTATAATGGTTGCAATAAAAAGACAATTTTCATTTCTGCCTTAATCTCATTTTTAAGCTATTGAAATAATTTTATTATTATCATTTTTACAAATAGCACATTTTCAACAAAATTATCACAAACAAGTTAATAAGTATTCAGAAGAATAAAAACTTCGAAAGGAGGAACTTCACTATTTGTTTCTATTTACACTACACATTTTTTTCCAAGTACTAAATTTCAAATTAAAAGTAAATATTTTCATCATTTCTACAAACATGGCTCCAAAAGGACGTAAGCAAACTAACAGTTAAAATTACAGCTAAGTTTTATTTAATCTAAAGTTATTTGTGTATGATTAAATGAAATTTTGTGGAGGCTTTGCAATTCTCAGATTTAAAAAGTCAATATTTACACTTAATCTGTGAAAGTGGGCATGACCGGGGCAGTTGATTATTTTTTAAAAGTCATTTTAAAGTACTTCTAATTCATATAATGGCTTGTATATTAAATCATTGAAAAGGTAATGATCTGGAGATTTTAGAAATATCAAAAACTCAAAATCGATTTTCAAAAAGTTTTTACTCTACTGACTGCTCTTAAGATGCTGAAGTTTGAAATGCTGTCCTATTTGGAGGACTGTTCTGAAATCATAGTGATTCTTTGGAGAAGGGTTAGAGGACGGATGGAGAATCTTTATGGAACAATATGCTACTTTTTTATATAAATATTTAGTAAGGTACAGACGTACCATCAAATAATTCTGACTTTTGATTATTGAGAAAATAATAACACTTTTTTTATTTCTAATGGCATATTATGAACAGTTATAGCATATATTAAGGAAAAAAAGCTGAAACAGACTTAATTAAGCATATATCTCATTAATCTAGCATATCTCTAGCTCTTGGATTGGGGCAATCCACCAGCGTTCCAGTGTAACAATCGACGAGTATCAACTTGAGATGAGTGAGACATAAGGCCAAGTTGTAGATCTTTTAGCCACTAAAAAGTGTTTCCAGGTGCACCACGCGGAGGTAGATCTACTGCGCACATAATAAAACTAAATACTAACAATTCAAATCTCTATATTTACTACGAAAAAATACATTTTATGCTGAAAAGTAGTAAATGTTTTAGTTATAAGCAATTCAAATTAAAGTAATATTAGAGTGTGATTTCTGCTGTTGCTTATTAAATGAAACCTTATATTAAGATTATAAGATGTTACTTTTAGCAGATTGCATGCTGAATTGGAGTCATTTGCAAAGCGGTTTCTAAACGAGTATTTTAGTTTTTTTATCTTGATAAGTAATGACTCACAGGAATAGGTAGACGAAAATACTGTTTAAATATTATGAACCAGCTTCTACAAAGAGTTAAATGCGGCTCAAATCGAATTCCATTTTTCGAATATTTCGTTACTTGCATTGTACTTATATCTCTTGTTAATATTTCTGTTTCAATCAAATGCAAATTTTCCTCATTTCAATAAATATCTGAATCCATATTCAACTAGACTTGGAATCAATCAGTTTCGATTCAAATTCTTTAATTTACAACCAATCGAATTGGGACAAAATTTAAATTTATCAAACGAAGTCACATCAAGGTACAAAATAAACTTGGCGTTTCCGAGAATTCATAAAACTGAGAAACTCTTGCGGAAAATCCCAAGATTCAAGAATTAATTAGGGCAATGTAGCACATAAAATCACAAATAAATTTTAAAACACAGTTGTACCAATGAAATTGACTATGCTATGCATAGACAAACTTTGCATCATTAGCAATTGAAGTCCATGGCGTAACTAAGGCAAGGCAGTAGCAAATGAGTTTGCTCCCCACGACCCTGCGACCGATCCCTCACGTTTGTTACTTGGAACTAAAAAGCAAATATTGTGTTGCGTGTCATCAATGGCACACGTGCCATTCCTGCGTTAGACCATCAATATTGCCTATTATTGCACACTGCTGAACAAACTGCCTGTGAATGAGATTAACGTCGCACTATAAAACTACAGGAAGGCTACTGGCGAAGGACCTCGGCCTTTTGAGCCTTGATCAAGTGACAAGAACGACAACTGAGCTGGCAATTCTCTCACTTAAACTACACCTCACCAACGGCAGGATCGTATGTAATAATAAATTACGAGGATGCCCAAATGGCAGTCGAAGAATACTTTGTCTCCAAAACAGAGTGTTTTTCCCAAGAGGTTAGATAAGCCTCAGAACAGACAATTATAACTTACAAAGAAAATTATATATGTGGCGCTACTGCATGCCTCTTGATATTTCCCGGCAAATAACCCCATTGCCTTCGGATGGAGGCGAGGGGCAATGACTCCGAGAGAGAGGAGAGAGACAGCAAAGCGAGAACCACGATGTAGGGAAAAGAATTTCTTTTCAGCCATTTAGGCAACGAAGCTCGTTAATTTTTTTTTTTTTTACTTTAACATTTGTTATTCCCCTTTTCTATATTACTTATTGTTAAAATAAACGGTTTATCTGTTAAATATTAGCAATCTTTAAGTAACAATCCACGCCAGCATAACTTATATTAGATTAAATTATTTTAAATAAAAAAAGTGAAAAAAATTTTTTTTTCATTACAAAAAAAAAAAACGACGGAACTTCCCCTTGCACCAATACTCATCAATTTATGTACAGAAAATTTAATGCAACACCACGTTACGAACCTAGCAATTTTCAACTGCGGTCTGGTGGGGGATCCCCCTTCCCCTAGAAGCTCTATATGCTTTCCTTTTAAAAATAGGATTTTTATATTTAATTTGAGTTATATAAGAGTTTAAATGGTGTTTTTATTCGATTTTTTTATATGCATGTATATGTATAAAATATATATGCATGTATGCATACATTTTTATATTTAATTGTGTTCTTAGACTTTTAATATTTTAAGGGTTTTATGCAGTATAGCCAAAATTGGCTCCTTACAATCATTCAATTACTCAGTTGAACTATAGTCAAGTGACGAAGATAACACTTAAGCTGGCTAATTCTAAGCACCTTAAATTAATTCCCTTATCTCTTGATCATCTACTTTAATCTTTAAATAAACAGTAATAATAATTTTTTAAAAACTTATTTCACTGGACATTTACTTATTATTTTTCTAAAAGCTGCATCAGTACAATTAAATGCCTAATTTTAATTCATTTTGATTTCTCGAACCTTATTTCCCCATTTTTTGCAGTTGGAATTAACTTATTAGACTTTTCATTTGTAAAATTGTAGCTTGCCGAAACACATACATATGCCACAAATTTTACTTAAAATATACTAAGATTAAATTTGACACGGCTTTTTAAAAGACTTTACTGACACAAAATGAAATTTTTCGAGCTATGAATTTTTTGAATACAGAGAAGTAAAAGAATAGAATTTCCCAAAAGCTATTCAAAATTAATATTTTTATATATAATGAAATTTACTGCAATAGCTATAAAAAGCATAAAGTTAAATCTTTTAATAAATAATGTAGTGATGATTTTCTATTCCTACCATTTAAATTACTCTTAGAAATAGTCGGAAAGAAATAATATCTCCAAGTAAGTAAAGAGCATTAATATCAATTTACGCCAATTAAATGCAATTTTATTTTAAGTAATAAAAATAACATAGTTTATAATTTTTTGATAATGATATTATTCAAATGTGTATATATTTTTGAATTTCTTTTATTAATGCTTGATAAATTGATAATTAATTATTTTTAGTATTTAACCTAATTCCCACATTACACCAATGAGAGGACTTTGATCCATGGCAGCAGGACTCAAATCTGCAACTCGACAACGCCGACCACGAGTTTGTGATCATCACCACTAGACTACCGCGGTCACAGATATTTCTTTATGTAGTCTCCAGATGTAATATAAATAACTTTTAATGCGTAATTTCAAATTTTATATTATTTATTAAAGTTTTCAGTTCAAATTATTATTAAACTTTTATTAGAACTTTGAATGTAGGATAGTTTAAAAGCTCATTTGTTTTGCATATATTTTATGAATGGCTAGTGAGACAGGAAAACATTTAAGAATACTTTTCTGAAAAGAATTGCAATCTCCAAAGTAATATCGATTAATGGTTTTTAAGCGTTTCGAGCCAAATCAATATATTTTCGAAATTTCTTTTATTTTCTTACTAACAGCTATTGAACAAAGATGGCTAATTTATATACGATCGATATCTTAACAGTAGTTTTCAAATTATTTACACAAAGGAAAAATATATTTTAATTTATAAGCATAAATTACATTAAAGAGCTACACGAGTCTATCAAAAAGTACTAATGAATACTGATTAAAATCGGGTTACTTCGTAAATAAAAAATACGGAGGCGAAACGTATATAAATTGAAAGCAATTTATTCCATCGCATGGAAATTTCTGTGCACCTTTGTTGATCTGGGTAATTAAAAAAAAATCTCCCTCTTCAATGACGCATATAAATCAAGCCACAAGTAGTAAACTGTATGAATTCATGTTACTTAGCTCTTTGGAAAATAATGAAAAGTGACTACAAGTTAATGAATAAATAGCTTTAAATTTAATAGTATAAAGAAAAAATTTGGGTAAATAAAAAATAAACCTTTTGCGGAATGACTTAAACCCAAATTTTTAATTCTTTATGAACAAAGGAAATGAATTATGGAAACAATTCAAATGTTTTAATAACGTATTACATCTTTTATCAAGGAAAAATTTGAAATCCTAAACTAATAAGAATATTTACAAAAGTCCAAAATTGAGAAATCATTAAACAACTCTTATCCAATTTCCTTAATTAATAGGTATTCAAAAATAGTAAGAAAGTAAAAAAAAACTTAAAGTATTTTATTTCGAACGATTGACAATATACAACTATAAATTATCATGAGAAAGCGAGTAAATCCGATGGAAAAAATTTTCTGCCAGTTTTACATCTTTTTCATATTACTGGATTGGAATACACAAATGGTGGGTTTTTTAAACATTCTCGCTTTCGTCGCTTTATTTGGAAGTCTCCAAGATACTTATTCATACTTCTTCATTGTTTAGGGATAGTAACTCAAGCATTTTCAGTAGTATTATCACCGGAAAAGAAAAGACCAGCTGTACTTCTTATTATTGCTTTGCTTCAACTTACTATGAACGAACAAACAAGGAGATCTCGTAAGCAAATCCATGTAATATTGATGAAACTTTGGAAATGTTCCCAAATGTTGCAGTGCTGTAAAAATGAACGAAAACTCCAGATGTCAATCTTTGTTTATTGTTTTGTCATGACAGTAGCATTTGTAAGCTATATTTTGCTGTATCGTTTTTCAAGGGAATATGAAATATATCGAAGCCTAATTAAAAATTCTGATCATAATTTTCCGAAATTAAAGCAATATTTTATGCTTTTTCCTGAGATTAGTGTGATTGTAATTCCAGCAACGGGTGCACTAATATTTATTTCATTGACAGGATATTATGGATTTATTTGTTTTTGTGTAAAGCTTCTTTTTAACAACATTGAGGAAAAGATAGGACACTTAAGTAAAGATTTTCCTTATGTGCTCTTAATTCAAAGTTATCTAGAACTTAAAAACCTTATGGAATCTCTGGAGGATTATCTAAGTTTCTCAGCGTTCGTCATTGTGTTGAGTTCCTTGTTGGGATTATTCTTCATAAATTACGAATTAATATTCGTTTCCGGTGATTACTTACACGCTTTTTTTGGAGAAATCTGGTTCATTGCCTCATTTTGTATGATAATATTACCTGCATCAGCTGCTAACATCGCTTTTTCCTCAGCGAAAGAAGCCGTACAATCGTTATCCTGGAAAATTCCTCAGTATTATACTAATTTAAAAGTGATCATTCGGAGTGATTGCACCAAACATGTTTCGCTGACTTTGTGGAAAGTTTACAAAATCAAACGATCACTCATCTTTAGTGCAATGGGTACGCTTGCGACTTACGGGATGCTTCTGGCCACTCAAGGTGGACCAAAGTGAAACAGAGTTTTTATACCATTGCTTAGACAGCTGGGTTGCGTGGTTGGTTTGTCACTGGTCTTCTGCACCTAAGTTAGCTGGATCGACCCGGGCGGAGTCGGTGGATTTTTATGATGCAGAAAATCGACAGCGGCCATGTTGTGTAATCATATGACATGTCATATGTTTACACGGCATATCAAAGATCCCTAGAGTGTGTGTCTATTTGGCTTGGGGTGCTCTCGTTCAAATTAAATTCTGGTATAAGTCCACATCGTCAGAGCTCAGGTGCCTTCCTCTGGAGAGAAAACTGGGGTACAAAATTACTTGCGGTGATCGATGCCGCTGAAAAGTGATACCAGTTCCTGGGGAAAGTACTAGGTAGGTCTGTGTGTGAAAAGGTTAAGCTATCAATGAGCAGCCCCATTAGAAAAATATTAATGTTTAATATTTAATGTTACATAAAAGTTATTATTTTACTTTTAATATCTATAAAGTTCAAGTGTGGACAAACTAATTTACACAGTGTTGGAAAAATATTTTGATACGTTTAACATGTTTTCAATTTACTTGTGTTAATCAATCTGTAAAAAAGGAAGCAATTTAAAAACAATTTAAATAAATATCAATTGGATTGAAGAAAAATAACTTTGTTGAACATATACTTATTTACTTATTTACTAATTTATATATATATATATATATATATATATGTATGATTTTTTTTATTTTCCTACCAAAATCATATTTTTATGTGTTATACAATATATGTTAATATAAATACATAATCCTCAAAATTTACTTTATTTCATGAAAGGATTTCATTCTTTTGAAGCATTTATATACATGAGTTATTCTCTGATCTATACACTTTTTATTCGAATGTGTAATGTAAATGGAAGAACACACACAATAATTTTTGAATAATTAATTTAAATTCGTCTTAAAATTTAATGAGAGATAATTTTTGTTTCCTGTTTTGTAGTATCCTGGTGTCTAAAATTAAGGTCACTGACACAAACTATGGCACAACGTGAGAAATATTCATTTCATTGCAATGAAATTGAGAATATAGATAAGATTTATATTACTATGGATTAAAGCGTTTATAGTAGCATAGCATAATGGAAAAGAAGTGAACTATTATTTAACAAACAGTTAATATTATAATGGTCAAATACTGATATATTTTATTACAGAGAAGGTTCGTTTAAGGGTTGGAAAACTGTGCAATGCTGTACAAATTTCAAGACGAGCCATTATTCATTTAATGAGAGCATTGAAAAAGGCCATTGTTCCAAAAGTGCAGCTTTTAATGCTTGGGAAGTTCTTGAGAAGGGAATGACACAGTGCAATGGCTTTTCCTTGACCAGGGGTGGCCAACTTTATAGAGGTCAACGTGTCATTTTTTCTAAAGTATTCAGGTTTAGATGTGCTATGAAATATTTTTGGCTTGTGATTATTGGAAAAATAATAAATTAAATGCGAACACAATTCAAAACTCTTTATTTACTACGAATAAATAGATTTTGTAATGTATAGTAGCAAATGCTTCAGTTATACGTATAATTCAAATTAGATGTAACATTAGTGCGACTTTAGTTGTTGCAGATCAGATGACAAATAACTTGAATTAGGATTGTAAGATGTTACTTTTAGCAGAAAGCATGCTTAATTGAAATCATCTGCCAAACGGTTTTTAAGTGAGTTTTTAATGTTATTCATCTCTGAAAATAGTGAATTGGAGGTAAAGGTAGATGGAAATATGATTAAAATATCATGAAACAACTTCTTCAAACACTCATATGCATCTAAACGTTTTAAAAAAATTCAAATTTCGGAAGAAATTGTAGGTTTTTTATTTTATTTCATTTTTTTTTTTTGTAATAATATCGTTTCTCAAGACATGCAGTTTCAAAAGCTTGAATAAGATCCATTATGACGATAATTGTTTTATTTGGCTTTAAATCTTAACGTTTAATTCATTGAAATGTTGATGTATGTCTGTAAAAAAGTATCAATTTTGAAAACCACATAACATCAACAACTGTGGGTATTGTTCAATTTCCCCCTCGTTTAGCTGAAACGGAGAGTCTGATTTTTTCCAAGTAGTTCAATCTTTGAAGTAAGTTTTCGTGGCTTAAAACAGCGAACATTATTACACATTTTAAGCTATTCTACATCAAGTTCACTTCATCCAATACATAATGTTGCACTTCTTGTTTTTTTACTGCACTATCCATGTTAAAAAAATGATAGTTAAAAATCGCAAATATAACACAAATAAACTTTCAAATACTGTTGTGTCAACGAAATTGACTATTCTATATGCTTGAACAAACTTTACATCATTTGCAGTTGAGTTCATGACTTAACTATAAGACAAGACAATAACAGAAGAGTGTCTTCCCCTCCACCCGAGACCGATAACTTGAGTTTCTTCGTAATCTTCATAGTGAACGTCGTTATTTAGAACTAAAATGCAAACCGTTTTGATTAGTGGTGTGGCCAAAATATTATGTCACGGGCCACCAATGATACACGTGCCATTGGTTCGTCATCCCTGTACTAGATCGTCCTAAATACCTGTTGAATGTCAGAAATATGAATACTTTGGGGGTCATTTCATTCACCGAATATCATATTCAGGGAAACAATCAACAATGGGAACCCATTGTTGTCATATAAATCAATTTCGAGCTTGCTTTTCCCCTTAAAATCCTCATGCCTTTCAGAAACACAGACGGATACCCTTTTCTGGGAAACGCTCGGTTAATACTTTGAGGATAAAGACGTGCGGAAACGTTGGAGCTGTAATATGTTGATAACAATCTTACAACGAATATTTTAATATTTTAGATGTTTTTACCCCTGTAATCCTTCGTAAGATATTCATAGGTTCAAAAAAATCATTCCCCTTCTTTATCCTGTTAATTCGCCCATCTAGACAATTGGTTCGAAACGACCGGATTACGTTGGCTGCGGAATTGGGATTGAAAATAATATACTTGGTTATCGATTCAGTACTTCTTGCAGTAAGTTTGCTACCGAAGCTGTCGCTATTTACCGTGTACTTCAATTAACTGATTCCAACAAGTTACGTACATATTGCAGCAATACTGACAGCATTAGTGTCTTAGAAGCGTTTGAAATTACAACAATAGGCATCATCTTGTAGTGTGTAAATATACCCGACATTCCTAGTATACTATATGGCAAGAGTTGTGATGTACAGTTTTGCAGGTTACCAATTCATGTGCGTATTATGGGTGACGAGCAAGCAGACAGCCTGGCTTGATCGACAATGACCCATTTGACGTTAGCAATTCCACTATCGGACAAGAAGAGCGTCATCCTTCATCATGTTTCTACAGCTTGGCATGAATTTTGAAGTCTGCGGTTGAATAACAAACTGCATTCTATGAAGACTGTCATTAGAGCATGGCATGTGATGCCACTGCAATGATATAATGCAGAGGTACTCAACCTTTTTTTCCCGCCGTGGCCACATACTAATGGTAGGTATTTAAAGCGGGACGCATACACATGCATGTAATTTCATGCGAGCCGCAACATAAAGATAGTGGAAAAAACACTATAAGACCAAAGCAATATTGACAAACAAAATTGATTAAAAAATATTAAAACTCATATTTTTGACTTTTATTTTAATACTATATTAACTTTTCTATCATACACACACACTAAAATATATTTTTATGAATTTTTACTGAATTAAGGGATATTTTTTGTTTTCTTTCATCTATGACCAAGCCTTTTGCTTTCATTTTACTATTAAAAACAAATTGATAGCAAAATTTATACATTTGATTGCTTGATTGACATAATTTCCTGTTAAATTTTTGTGTACATTGTTCTCCAATAATTAAATTTTTTAATGAATGGGTCATGAGTGAGCCACATGCGGCCCGCAAGCCGTAGGTTGAATATCACTGATCTAATGTCAAACTGACTCGCCTTCACATTCGTCTTACTCTCTTAACGCACAGGCATTTGTTGTTCAGAGAAGATGATTCCGAATGCCCTTCATGCAAGGTCTCGCACACTCTGCATTCACTTTTAGTAAATTGCCACTTTTTAAATCATCATTGCATCACTTTTTTTAAAAAAAATCCATCTGTTTTAACCTTATCTAACTTGATTTGGAAAACTCCCCACCGAAATCTATTTGAGTTTATTTGTGTAAAATTAATTTTTTATACTTAAATAGTGGTTCCGACTGACATTTCCTGTACACACGTCTTAAATCCAAAAATTACAATTTTTTTTGAAGAACTTGTAACAATTTGGACCGTTTTGATAAAAAAAAATGTATAAAGAAAGATATTACAATACCTGACATCATCACATTTGCAGTTACCACAATTCGACCTATCGATTGCGTGTGAGTACGTATTTATTATGAACTAAGTGAATATTGAACCTATTCTGAATAGAAACTTAAACTTGTTTAATTAAAGGATGAAAATGATAAAACTAGAGCTTTTTTCATAACGGGTATTTTTTTAATGCACGCAAAATAAATTTATCGTAATGCCATTGAATGTACAATGTTTTGTATCAATCCTTGAGGGGTATAAACAAACAAATGCGATGATTAGCGAAACCTCGGACATGCAACATATAATTGGCCATGTGAAAAACAAAGCGCTTTCTAAATCTAAGCTATAAATTGTCATTGTTTGAATTTGTGACTTATTAATGGTCATAGCAATTACCAAGTGAAATGGAAATTGCAAACATTTTAATGGGTAGGTGAGTCTGAAAGACTGATTGGGATCTGTGGTAGAAATACAACTTCACCTTGAAGTTTGCCGCTCAAAATAGTGGCCTCAAGAATATTGCCAAAGCGAATTCTTATGAACACATACATAACAACCTTACATAATGTTGGCGTATTTTTAACTAATTGCGACATCGGACCGAATTGTGAATCTAAATCATTCTCAAATTCACTTGAACCCACACAAAAAATATCATCCAAATCGGTCCAGAGGTTTAGGAGCAGTTCAGTTACATACACACACACAGAAGAATTATATATGTAAGGATATATGCCGTATCGTGGCGAAATGAATAATCTTTTTACTACTGTAATTATTTTTTTTTATGATTTTGATACAAAAATTAGATTGCAATTTTTAAAACGGTAAAAATATCGAAAATTCTCCCTTCATTCTTTTTTTTTCTCTCCATGCATGAGCAGAATAAGCAGCACACACAGGTAAAACAATTGTGCGTTTTAAGATTTTTAATTAATATATTTTTAAGTAATTGCGATATTGGACCAAATTGTGAATCTCAATCAATCTTGATTCCACTTGAAACCACACAGAAAATGTCATCAAAATCTGTCTAGCTGCTTAGGAGGAGTCATCTTCATACACACTCACAAGAATTACATATATAAAATTATTTGAAAAGATATTAATTAAAAACGCTAAAAAGCCTGATTCCTTTGCATTTTAGTAACAATAAAGCCCCTTTTTGGCCAGTTTGGCTGAGAATTGTTTTTCGATCCCAACTTACCTCATTTTTATATCAATAACGTTGTTACAACAATGCAGGTGAATATTGGGCTGAGTATTTTTAATGCTTTTTAATTAATATATTTTAAATAATTGCGATACTGTACCGAAAATCAAATGTAGACCATTCTGGAATCCTCTTGAACCCACACAAAAAATTTCATCAAAATTGGTCCATCCGTTTAGTAGGGTTTTAGTCAAATACACACGCTCAGAAGATTGTTATATATAAAGATTTGAGTTATAACTTTTAGATTTTTAGATAGTTTTTTTATTCAGAAATTTTATATGTATGCATATATTTTTATATTTATATGAATCTGTAAGATCTTATTATTTTAACAACTGTTTGGCACGGTATAGCTGAATTCCTCTCTAGCACCTTAAAACTCCACAATAATTCACTCACTCACCCTCCTTCAAGTCAAACTAGGAGCCATGAAATTATGTAGTAATAGTAAAAATAAATAAATGAATGTCCCTAGTAAATAGCGGGTAATGTGCAGCATAAGGGGGATCATATTTGGATTCAGGAGGCCCTTTTACACAAACAACAGAAAGAATATCAGTGCTCGGTTTTTTTATAAGAGCAATGTTATTAATCTTTTAAAATTGCGTCTTCTAAAGGTTTCTAAATGCAAACTGCAGTTAAAAAAAAACAAGTAATATAAAAAAATTAAGTCTATTCCTACTTAGAGCAACAAAATTTTTTTATTATAGCTACTTTTAATTAAATTGTTACAATTAATATAAATATGTATACATATGTATATACATATGGCAGAATCACAACATTGAGTGGTAGTTAGTTTTTATTAATTATCGTTTAAGTATCGTATTGTCATCCAAAACAATCGTGTGTATAAAATTTGAGTTCAACTGAATGCTTTAAAACGTGAGGAAAAAACATTTTCAAGTTTTGACACAAGTCGCTAAAAGGGTGGCTAAGTCACCAAAAATGATACTAACGAAGCTGTATATGTTATTCTTTAAATAATTAGTTTAAATCAATTAATTTTTATTTACAATTAAATTATTGTATTGCCATCCAAAATAATCATGCATATAAACTTTCAGCTCAATTGAGCTCTTTAAATTGTATTTTATTAACGATTTAAAAGTCCACCAAGATAAATAAACACATAGAGATTGTGAGCTAATAGTGTAGGAATTGAAAAAGTGGGCCTTAAAAAACATTTTCTCACTTTATAAAAAATCGAAATAAAACTAGCGCTGCATTAATCTCTAAAAAGAGTGACACTGTTTCTAGACACTGTAGACAAGGATGTCACAATTCTTTATAATGTTCATGAACAGGAATGGAATGCCGAGACTGGCTTAATACACTGACCAAACATCGAAACCGATAAACTAATTTTTTTTCTCACTATCATACTTATGTAATTTATAAAATTTTATCTTCCTAAATTTTCCTCGTGAGAATCATTTCAATATTTGTACATAACCCAACAGTAGCTCGTTTATTTACTCCAGAATGTGAAAAAGTCTAGTCACTTTTTAATTCTGTTGTAAACAAATCAGTGTTATTGTTTATATTGAGAAACATAATTGTGTGCTTAGAACATTTCAAATATCATAGCACTCATGTTTCCATAAAAATATGCATGTAAACAAATGGGCATTCAAGAGAAAAAATCTATAAACTTCCTTAGTGAATTATGTGTTTAAATAAACGAGGGATGCCTGAATATTAAAAAGCGAAACATGGTTCAGTGAAATCAATATGGATATATTTTTAAGTAATAACCGCAAGACATTAATTACATCAGCAGAAAAAAGAATCTCGAAAAAGATTACGGTTTTTTGTACCTATATACACTGATTCATATTACAACTAATATAAAACACATCCCAAACAACTAAGTACTATTCCTTCTGTGTACAAAAAAAAAAAAAACAGAAAGGGATCATTAGCAAACATAAAGTAGAAAAAACTTATATCTTTCTGTTTAATTCATAGTACTTTTTCAAAGCAATTGAAATTTTTCTATGTTCGGTTTGAAGAAGAAACGTTCTTTTTTGAAATGTTTAAAATTGTAAGAAATTTTGCTAGTCTACATAGGAAAAAAATTAATCGTCAACGAAGTGTTAAAGCAAAAGTAAAAATGATATACTCATCAGCAATAATGTACAATGCTGAAAACAGCTTTGCGAGGGAATTTCGTCCGTTTTTCCTTCTACTTCGGGTGTTCGGAATTGAAATACCAGATCATTTCTCTCAAATAAAACCGAAGATGAAAGTTAAAAAGGTGAAATTAATTTCGACTTTCAGTGCTTATATCAGATATATTCTTATTGTCATCCTCTGCTTATCTACTGTAAATGGAATATTATGGGTCATAATTTTCAAGAATCAAAGGAGAGAATCAAAAGAAGTTATACATACATTCCTAAACTTATTAAAAGGGCTTTTTTACGTGCTAATCTTTAAGAAGCGTCGAGCAATGGGCCAAATTATTCAAAAATTAATGAAAATATTTAATATTTTGGAGCCACAGTGTAACTTCAGAATGGAAAAATGGATGTGCACCTTTTATTTTACTTTAATTCAAATTTTAATTGGTATTTGGGCTCTAATATTCTGTTTCTTGGCTCCCAAAAGGTCTAATACATCGCAACAGTTTTTCAAAGGAATGGGATTTCCTTCATATCTGTCATTATTTTGTTCTTTAGTTCTCTTAATTTCTGAGTTTTTGTTTTCATTCATAACGAAATTCATTTTGGCAGTATTCATTATTTACTATAGTCTAATCTGCAGAGTTATTCGATTGCTTTTCGGTCATCTACACGATCTACTTCGTCACCATACTTTTATCCAAGAACATAGGAATTTGCTTGATAACCATGAAAAGATAAAGAAAAGCATGAGGAAAGTGGATAAAGACTTTTCGTTCTTAACTTTTCTTACAGTCGTTGTGATTATGATTGAATTATTCTGGGGAGGATACAGACTAGCATTTCGTAAACATATGGGTAACGAATATTTCATTTCCCTAATTTGTACTTTAGGTTGTTATTTTACATTTCAGCTACTAATAATGGTCTCAGCATCCATGACAAACGAAGTGGCAAAGAAAGTTCAGACTACCCTTCAGTGTTCGAAGTACAGATTTTCTCGGGATTTGAGAGAAACAAAGCTTCAAAAAGCTTGCACAAAAGAGAGTAATCTAACTTTATGGAAGATTTATGTGGTGGATAGATCTTTGCTTATTACTAGCTTTGGTACATTGCTAACATACGGCATCTTGATAGGTACTTTAGGAGAAGCGACTTGAAAGAAAAACAAGTAACTTGAAAACAATTTTTTGAAAATCAATTCCTACTTAGATCAACCAGAAAAATTTTATTTTAGCTACTTTTTATTAGATATTTACAATTAATATAAATATGTATATACATACGACAGAATCACAATTTTAAGTGGTTATTAAGTTTTATTAATTATCATTATATATAAAGTATCGTATTGCCATCCAAAACAATCGTGTATATAAAACTTCAGCTCAACTGAATACTTTAAAACGTGAGAAAAATACCTTTTCAAGTTTTGACACAAGTCGTCAAAAATGATCCCGACGTGGCTGTATTTGTAATTCTTTAAATAATTAGTTTTAATCAATTACTTTTTTTATTAATTGTAATTGTTGTTGTTATGGCTAATACTCAGTATGTCTGACGGAGTCAGGTAAGACCCAAAAGACCATTGAACCTTAAGAAATCCAATACCAGAATGGGAGAGTAAAAAAAAGTTCCTCCCTCGAAAGTCCCAAGCAGTCCAAGATGTGATCTGGACAGGCTTGCTGAGTCTTGCACTTGGTACAAAGATCAAAAGTCTTCCGGCATCCCCTAAAGAAAAGACTCTTTATGTGGCTACTTTTCAATCTAGATATTGCAGTCTGAGAGGCTCTGCCACATTTAAGTAGGAATGAGGATCCTGGATGTTTGCTTTCATACCAGTGATGGCTGGGCGGAGTCCTCCACTCATTTAAAATTTCAGATTTAACCCTAAATTGATGTTCAGATTAGGTGAGGATTGAAGAGATAGGTGGAAAAGCATTACAACCCTATTTAGCCAGGAGAACAGCTTGTTCGTTTCCAAATATGCTAACGTGGAATGGAATCTCCTGGAAATGAGCCTCATGGGACTCTGATATTTGTGCAAGTTTTTGAAGTATGAAGACGCCAGCTATGTCTCCGACTGTTATTCAGTTATAATGATGTTGGTGAACTACGACTATCAGAGAGGATCCATAGGTCTCCGAAGTCTTGTTCATTAACTGACTCAATGGCGTACTCTATTGCAATAAGTTCACTTTTAAAGACGGAGCAAAAGTCGGGGTTACGGTGGCAAAAAGAAGACCTCTCTCCACGTTTCTCAATGTAAATGCCACTTCCTGTTCAATGACACAGTCTGCTGCCATCTGTATAGATCTTAATGGTGTCACTAGGGATTCTCTCTATCACTGTTCTCCAATGCTAACAGCTTAAGATGATCTGGAATCAAATCCCCCTTAATGTCAGAAGTAAAAAGGTCAAAGTGGAAATGCACTTTTGGGATTCCCTTCACCGGGCTGAGACAAGACTTTAGAGAGTGAGGCTCAACATCACTAAAATGCAATTGTAGAAGTTCTGCTTGACTGAAAGGGCTATTTTTCTTTAGTATCTCATTATTTCACCAGTTGTTAATATATAGCAAAGTTTTATTATGTTGCCCATAGCTAGACAGTTTATTGAAGTATTTGGTGAATTTCGCCCTTCTTGTTTTGATAGGTTGTAAATCAGCCTCGAAAAGTACAATTTCTCTAGGGCAGATTCGCCTCAAACCTGTGATAATTCTAGCAGCACTGAGTTGGATTTTTTTCTAATTTGTTCAAATTAGTATCCGATGCACAGCTAAAAACCAGAAAACCATAATCCAGGATTGGCCTTATGAGTGTCATATATGTTTTCCTTAAAGTGACTGCATAAGCTCCCCAGTCTTTGCTTGCAATGTATTTGAGAATTTTTAATCGTTGTCTTATTCTTAAGACAATATGATCAATAAGTTTGTTACTAGCCCATTTAGGATCCAAGATGTATCCTAAATATTTAGATGCTTCTCGTACACAGTCTTGATTGTTCATCTTTAATTTGGGCTGATGATTGTACAGCTTTTTGTTGATGGTAAAAAACGTGACAATGGATTTGGAAAGATTGAAACAGAGCTTAGTTTCTGAAGCAAAGGCTGACAGTGATTTATTAAGAGTTGTCTCCATCTCAATCACGTCACTACCAGAGCACCAGACAATGATGTAATCTGCAAATATGCGCAATTTACCTCCAGGGGGAGGCGTTTTCTCTATGCCTGCTAAAATAGTGAGAAAAGTATAGGACTAAGGACAGAACCCTGTGGAGCGCCCTGTTCTATTACAACTGGATCCGAAAAGGTCTTGTTAAATTTCGCTCTTTTAGATCTACGATAAAGAAATTCCGAAATCCACACCAACGTGTTGCCACGAATGCTGAAAGCGTTATGGAATTTATTCAACAAGCTATGCTTCCAAACTCTATCAAATGCTTTTGTGAGATATAAGAGCGCAGCAGTTGAGTGGTGAGTAGGCTTAAAATTTTGTGCATCTCTGACGCTCTGGCAGAAAAATAGAATTTGGTCAATAGTACTATGGGCCGAACTGTTTACATGACAATAAATTCTTACTATCCAAAAAAGTAACGTATTCTAATCAGAATAATTTTTCCATGATTTTACAGGCAGTACTAGTCAACCCAATGGATCTGAAATTCTTAGGTGTCCATGCCTTTCTTCCTGCTTTCTTAAAAGGAATTATAGTTGCTCTTTTCCAGTCAGTTGGGAGACGCCCTGTCTTCCAAGACAGAGATTGACCACATCAACAAGGCGCTGATTCCCTAGTTGGCCAAGGTTTTCAAGAATTTGGCCGAAAATGCCATCTGGTCCTGGATATTTAGTCAGGTCTAACATTGCCATTGCAAATAGAAGTTCCGTCGATGTAAAGACCCTGGACAGTTCTTGGTCACCTACATCAGTGCTTCAGCAGCCATGAATGATGTTTTTAGCTTTCCTGAATAAAAGTATGTTGTCTCTTGTGAAATCGAACTTGCTTGATTCTTGGTAGTAGACTGCAAGTCTTTTTGCTGCTGCTTTATCTTTAGAAATCCCCGGATTAATTATAATTAAATGATTGTATTATCATCCAAAATAATCATGTATATAAAATTTCAGCTCAATGGAGCGCTTTAAAATGTATTTTATTAACGAATGAAAATGCCACCAAGAGAAATAAATAAATAAATAGAGAATGTGAGTTAATAGTAGGAATTGAATAAACATTAGTAAATATATTTAGACAAACTTTTGTCTGAATGCTAAGACACCGATATCATTATCAAATTCAGCCATCTTTCCCTTTAGTTAATGCTACCTCTACCACATTAATGAAATGCATCTAAAGAGTGCAAAACAAAAATATTTGTACAAAAGCCCGATAATGAAATGAGAGTGCACATTTGCCCCCATAAACCGAAGAAAAGTACGTTTGTTCATTACAAATCAGTAGACAAGGATATGCTTTCTACAATGTAGACGAATCTTTGATGGATTGGCATATAAAGTCTGGTTTTATGCACAGCATGACACTGACCAAGAATCGGAAAAGATAATTCAACGTACACGTTTTCTATCTCTTGTGTAAATAGCCTGTTTTTATTTAATGTCATACTTTAAACGATTTTTCTTAGGTTTTATTTTCATTTTCTAATACTTTTTCTTTCAGTTTAATTGTGTAACATTAGTACATAAATTTTTAACACGATTTTAATTACCTTCTTTTTAAATATATCTCATTCATATCAAACTGTTTTAATGAATAGAATGTTTTAAAACTTTTATTGCCTTTTGTCGCCCATCCGGTACAGTTGTTAGCGACGCTGACTGCTGTGTCGTTAGCCCTGAGTTCGAATCCCGGAGAAAACATGGATGTTTGTAAATGTATAGTGCCTTCGCCGCATGGGAGTAATTTAAATAGCCGTCGAGGTGCATGTCCTTTCATGAAGATGGTGGAAAGGGGAAGAGAGGTGGGTGGCCCCTGACCACCCATAGGGTATTCTCCCTCTAAATTGGAGTGAAACCGAACTAAATCATTCTGTCACCTGTATGGTGCTCAACGCTACGGCTAACGACAGGTGTCACTTACCCCTTTGCCATGATGAATTTCGTGGGCCTTGATCTGGGCTTTGCCGATCTGGTGGCACTATCAACAACAACATTGCCGTTTAAGCAAATTTTTGTGACAGTTCGGCTGACGACGATTCTTGTGCCAATAAACTCTACAATCACTCAGTCATTCAATCGGCATTGTTATCATAAAATCCATTTTAAAAGAAAAACACACATAATTCCTTAAGGTATCCGACTACATTCAGAACCGTGATTTTAAAAAAGCGCATAATTGGATAATTTTCATGATATTTAGTGTCACTCAGATTCGAATACATGCATAAAATTGTTTTGAGGACATTATGACAAAAAATTCATTTAAATATAATATTTTGGTAAAAAATTAACTTAGAATAATCGTTTTTCCAAATGTTCTCCTTTTGTGAAAAATGGTTCTATTATAATATTTTGCCTGTACATAGTTCATACCTCTCTGCAGAGGCTCAACTAGAATTTTTGAAAAATGCACATTATTTTCAGAGTTACCACCAATTGAAATAGTTATTGTCATTTTTTTCTTAGAATTGCTCCCATTTGTTTTCGTAAAATATGAATAAACCCACTTCTAAGTTATTTATTTCAAAAATTCTATTTGAGCCTCTGTAGAGAGGTCTGAGCTACATACAGGTTAAATATTATTATAATAGAAGCATTTTTCACAAAAGAAGAACATTTGGAAAAAAGATTATTCTAAGTTAACTTTTTGCCAAAATATTGTACTTAAATAAACATTTTTTTCGTCAAAATGTCCTTAAACAATTTTATGCATATATTCTAATCTAAGTGACACTAAATATCACGGAAAATATCCATTTATGCGCTTTTGCAAAATGACGGTTCCGAATGTATTCGGATACCTTAATTCTTCTAAATCCTATTTGAAGACCTTTTTTGCACATAAATTGCTCAAAATTCATTTGGAAATGAATAAAGGATGTTCAAAATTGAGATTTTGCCCGTATTATCATTATATAACTTAGCGTCAGCAAGATCAGAATAAAAAAGAATTCTTGTAGTTTTATGTTTAATTTTACAATTGAATTATTTTGTCGGACAAATTAGGAAATGGAAGAAAATATACATATATAATCTGCATAAAAACTCATTCTTGTATTAAAAAAAAACTGCAGATGAATTTCAATTTTTTTTTTTTTTTTTTATGCACTAAGATATATATATTTAGTAGCCTTCTATCATACATAAGCCACATATTTTTCCATTGTGTGCTTAGGAGTATAAATTTATTTTTATACAATTCATTCCCGCTTTCACCAATAAATCTTTCGAAATAAAATACTATACCAATGGTACTTTTTTTTAAAGTTCTTATTGAACTACAATAAAATTTACTTTACAATCACAAGTATTTTTTTTTTTTTTTCAATTATTATATAAAACTATTTCATATTTATTAAGAATTATGGTCTTAAGATTAAAATTAGATTCGTCAAATTATTCCGTTTTTAAGACATTTTTAAAAATAGTGTGTAAAATTCACTATCTCTCTTTGGATTCTTTAATAAAAAAATATTTGGTGAATACAAATTTTCTAACAGTTTTTATAACCAGTAAAAAAAGAGCAAGTAAATGCAAAAATGAACATTATTTATGATTGTATATAAACCCCATTGCTATCTATGACATCTTGCCATTGTTCTAGTGGAAGATTCCCTTCTAGGAATGAGCAAAATATGGAAAGCACCAGTCGAATCCGGCTGTCCACCTGTATCAACGGAAGAGATTTTTACAGTAGATGTCAAAAATGTATACAGCACAAATTAAGGCAGTGAATGCAATTTTGGAGTCAGTTCAAGTCTTGGTGCAGATTCCATTGAGGAAAATGTAATGAATAATAGAGCTTCTGTTTCCATGCCATCCGAAATGAGGAACATCATGAAAAATATGCGTAGTTATTTAAACGCACATTCCAAAGGTGAAACGAATGATAGACGATATCGAACAATTTGAATCTTAAAAAAATTGCAGTGCTAAGAAAAATATCAGATTATTTTTCAAAAACTCAATAAATTATTTGTTTTTAAAAAAAAACCTGTCTGTGTACTTATGTACGCACGTAAAAAGTTATACATCTTTGGCGTAACAAGATTAAAATTTTTCTAAAACTCTTGAGCAGGGCAAGCTGGGCCAAGGACGAAATGTGGTGACGAGCAAAGTTGAAAGATAAAAAACTTGAGTCAATCGGAACAGCCAAACCCGAGATAATCACGGTTTAAATAAATTTAAACATCCCCGCAAAGGTAAAATATGACCAATAACATGGGGGTTCGGCTGACTGTATCTGGAGATGAGGGGAGCCGAATGCAACACCTGAGAACTCATATTGAACGTCTCGGTGGAAAAATCATTCCTGAGAAAATTAAGACATCCGCCCGAAGAGCCCCCGAGTTATAGTCGTTTTAAAATAATTAAAACATTTAAAACAATTAAATAAAATAGAATCAGGGTACCCAGCAACTCGAAACTCGGGCTGGTTGTGAGAAAACAATAGGAATTTATTCGAACCTGTTCGGAGTCTGTAGTTGCAAAAGGGGTGGTGCTAGCTCGGGAAAGGAAAACGAAACTAACAACCCCGGGGTGCGACAACTGTGACGTAAATGGTCACGTACATCCTAACAATACACAGAGTAGTAGGTGATCTCAAAGTTTCATCCTTCTATCTCTGTAATATCGTGACGTCATCAAGAGATCGAAACCCATGGGAATAACATGGGATTCTAATTTTAGTGATAACGCCCTCCTAGTCCCACTATCTATACACGAATTATAACGGATAAAACAGCTCAACGAGGGAAACATATGGTCCGAGTTTTATTAATGAAGCTCAAAAATCCTCGGAGCAAAGCGGGATTTAAAAAATTTTAAACTTTAAAATAATTTTTAAATGTTAAATATAGGTGAAGAAATGAGCCTATGGTGCTGAAAAAATAATATAGGATGCTCATAGGAAGAACAATCGAATCCAGCCGGAGCGGTTGACCAAAGTGCATAGAAATCGAGTTATTACTGACGAAGCCCTGTAGGTGGGGAGAGCCGGAGGGGACCAATTCCACGTAAACTTACACTAATATGAAAATGTGTGTGGCACACTATCAAAAATCAAGTCCAAAGCTCAATTCCTTAGGGAAGGGGTGAAATTTTTCCAGTTCCCATAGGATTAACATTGGAGCATGATATTTTAGTTCTTAAGACCTCCCCATGCCTACACAATGGGAATGTAGTAGATGACTGGATGGGTCTCGACGAGTGGAACAGTTGGTTCAAATCTCAAGTCTGAGACTCGAAGAAGAGCCAAGGTATTGTGAATTTAAAGAAAACTTGCTAACCCTTTGAACAACTTTATTTATGTATTTAAAAATTATATTTTAGCATTTTTTATGTAATGCTTCTATTCAAGAAAATGATACGAGATGAAATACTTTACATATTAATCACATAATTTTAAAAATTAAACTTTTTGAAGAAAATTTTAAACTTTTACTCCTTTTGTAAATATGAAATTTTTTTGTAATATTTTTTAGCGAATCCGGATTGAAATGAATTTTGAACACATTTGATTCAATCTCAAAAACAAGACAATTAAAGGAACACTCAGCGCGTTGGAACATTGAAAATAGTTGATTAGACACCTTATGTTCTCCTGTGGCAGATGGGGCCAGAAATCTTGAACAGCCAACTCTAAATCATGTACAGAGTGACACGATGGCATCTGCCGTTTTAGCTGATCTTACACGTGCTCTACAGGGGACAAATCGGGGGAGCGGGCCGGCCATGGAAGAGTCTGAAAATGACGTAAGAAGTCTAGAGCAACTCTTGTTGTATGCAGACGAGCATTATATTGCTGGAAAATTGCCTCTGGGAGACCATTTAGGAACGATACTACATGGGGTCGAAGAATATCATCAGCGTAACGTTGGCCCATTAAGGTTCCACGCATCACATTTAAAGTGGACTGGCTATCATAGGCTATGCCCCCAGACCATTACACTAGCTGTGCGGGCAGTGAGACGTAGAACAATGTGGGGGGAATTTTACCGCTCACCAGGGTGCCTCCACACCCGTAAACGATTCTCTTCTGTCCCCAAAACAAACCGGGATTCATCACTAAACACAACATTTTGCCAATCTGTGACATTCCACATTGATCTGGATTGGCACCACTGTAGACGCAGTTGCCGATGTTCTGGTGTTAAAGGGAGTGCACGGAAAGGGTGCTTGGATTTAATATTTGCTTCTGCAAGGTGTCTGGAAATTGTTTGTGGAACAATTGCTACGTCTACGTCTGCTCGTATCGTTGAATGAGTCATTGTGGGGTCCACAAATGCTTGCCGCACGATCCTTCGATCCGGTCTCCTCGTGGTGTTCCTGGTCACTCCAGACCCGGTTTTCCACGCGTGGATACCTTCTCGTGTCCACTGCTCCCAACAATTTATAACGACACACTCAGAACGATCCACCTGTTCAGAAACACGGCGCGTCGACTAGCCTGCAGTTTTCATCCAGATGATCAGGCCTCTCTCAAACTCGCTTAACTGTGAGAAATGTCTTCTAGCACGTTTACCTGGCATGTTTCGCTTGCCAAAGTCTTCCTACAGTCGGCGGGTAATCGTAATCGTCACGTTTATGAATCTTCGAATTCGCGCTGGCTTATATAGTGCCCTCTTCCTGATTGTAGCACCACCTCGGCGTGTATGAGCATGCGTATTGGCACAAAACTAGGATCATTTGCATATCACATTACGCTGTACTTATTTGCAAAATTTCGCGATTCTACTTAGCTTCCTTCTTGGGTCGCTATTTTCAATGTTCCTGAGTGTATTATGAATGTTCTAAATAACTTTATGGATATCGATTTTACTCACAAAAACTTAATTCGTTTTCGAGAAAAAAAAATGTTGATATGCATCAACGAAAACCCAATATCTCTTACAATTTAATTTTTTTTTAGAAAAAGTATTCAAGTTATACAGCAAAACAGATCTCTAAATTTATTTCATGCTCTTTATATAACACGTAGGTAAAAAATGGAAGTGAGTGATAAGTAATTGTGGGAGGAGTAGCATTTTGAATGCACTAATGTTTCGAAAAACACAAAATGAGAAAAACCACTTTAAAGTTTAGAATTCTAAAAAAAATTATTATAATAAGCTTAAATAAACGTAAAATACCACTTTAAAAAATTAGTTATACACTTTTATATAAATTAATTGCATTTTCATATTTTTTCAACCCATACACTTTTATAGATGATCAATTTTTAGAGAGTATTAATTATCAGGAATATAAGAACTGAAATTATAAAATTATTAATATAAAATGCCTTAATTCAAAAACTTTACATGCTCACATTTAACAAAGAAAAAAATGATTGTTTTGTATTGCCTAAGTAATATTCTGCATTATATTTTACGCATTCTTTTTTAATGTTATTATTTCTCTTCATAAAATAGATTTTTTTTATCGTTTTTTCCTAAAACGGGGGAGTGGCTGCCTTGCCTGATTTGTATTCAAATGAAGTTTTATTCAACTTCTAACTTTCCCATATGCACAAGTGATATATAAATCGAAAGATAATAATGCTAAAAATGAGATTATTAAAAATATTAAAAAGCGATAGGTGGGACATTTTTGGGTTACCAAGTCCTCTTAAACAATATTAAAAAGTTTAAAACAACTAAAAACTATATAAGAAATAGCCCTATGAGCGTGAAATTATAATAAATGGAAGAGCAGATAGAGGGGATTCGAAAGAGCCAGGTCCGAATGGACTGATTGTAAGGCTCAGATGCCGAAATATTGGCCAAAACGCAGTAGAGAGGGGGTCCCGTGGAGGGGATGTGTCCCAAGGTATGGTTTAAAGCAATAGTTATTACAATCTCCCTAATATTAGTTCCCAAGCAGCAAAAAAGTGGCCTATTAAAATATTGTCACAAACTGATAAACTCTAAATATGACTTTCGTTAATTATTATTATTATGGAGATTTGCAAATTATGTGTATATTGAATTTATATTAATCCTCCCCAGAGAGGTGGTCATTGTAGAACTCTCCATTAGGTGTGGATATAAAAGTACTGCAGCTGGATAAGTCTTCGGTTGTGGTGCTAGCCGTGTAAGATACTACGACAAAATAAATCTTGTATTGGGTAACATCGCTTTGTTCCTTTCTACGCGACAATATTCGACAACGGTGTGCGCGCGCATCCGTGACGATTTGCGCAAGCATAGCAAAAATTTACCCTCATCCTTTTTTCCAAACGCGCAATAAGAAGTATAACTTCAAAAAAAATTGTGAATATAGAAATGTATACAATTAAGGATAATGTGAATGAGTAACATACATGTATTTGAATAAAACTATCAAAATAACAATTACCAAATACACTTTTTCAGATCTATGTAAGAAGTTTGAGAATTGGTTTATCGTACTTTTCCACAATATTTCTTAGTACAAAACTTTTACTCCAAGTCGCATGAACATTTGTCGAATGTATTACATGATTTTTGTTCATCCCTTGACTATGAGTTTATAGCATTAAATAAAAAAAATAAATGTCTATGTTTATAAGTTATTTTGTTCTTTTAGTATTTTCCTGTATTTTAAATCGTTTTTCTCACACTTTACATGCTGTGTGTGTGTGTGTGTGTGTGTGTGAATACTTATACCAGTTCACTTGAGTGCAACTTCTCTGTATGTATTATGTGGATGTTTAAAATAAAATGTGTACTAAATAAATATATTACCGAAAAAGTATGAAATCCAGCATTCTATAGAATACCTAGGCATTATATATAATGCCTATAACTAGCCGGCAATGCATGTGCAGACATTGCCGGCATTCAGTAGCATGCTTAAGGCTGTTTTCGTCAAAAGTACGAGAGTCTGAACTAAACGCGGAGTACATTTTCAGACAGAAAAATGCCTGAATTTTCATTAAAATTTGCAACATTATAATTCGTACATCTATTAAAAATTTAGCGTTCCTAAAATTTCAAAATATTTACTGAGTATTATTTTTTTTCATTTTAACACGTGAAAGGACAGCTCATTTAACATTACGCTATAAAGAAAGAACGCGAAATACTTTTTATACCAGAAGAAAGGATTCAGCTCTGTCAAAAAAGGGAAGAATGATAAAATGCATGATTCTCTAAGTGTTAGTAAAGCCAGAATATAATATTAATTTTTCATCTCTTTTATATCTGAAAAAATTGTACCTAATTCGGGTCCTATTCTTTACTATTAACCGAAAACAGCCTTAATGAGAAACCGGAAAATATGAAATAATGCATCTCCGATTCGTTTCAAATATCGTATGGGAAGGTAAGTGCCTTTTAATGCATGCCTCAAGCTTAGAATTTAGGCAGTTGCACTTTGCGGTTTGTAGTGGTAATGTCAAAATACGCGATTTTAGTTAAAGGAGGTGGTTAAAGATCGATCTTTTTTCGCCTATCATAGGCATGCAAATTCAAAGTATTTATGGGAGCTATGCTATTAAGAGGTCTATTTTTAAGTAAGATCCATTGGCGCGTATAGTTTTCTAGTTCATGCGAACGCGGCAACTAATCCCTGCGTCACTAACCAGCATCCTTTGCGAACATATTAGTGCCCTTTCCAGTTCTGTAGCAGTCGTAGAAGCTTCGCTGTACATCTTTAAAAATTTTAAGGTAATTGAATTTCCTGCCAAATGGGAGATACTGTCTGCTTTCCGTTATTTGACTGCGAGAAACATATTGGCTGCATACATTCATCGCCAGCTAGTAGGAGGTTTTGCCACTGAAGCAATGAGTGATAGAAAAGCTCGAAAATGGGTTAGGAAGTTTAAAGATAAGCGTACAAACGTCAATGATGAAGAACGCTCAAGGCGACCTTCTGTAATCACTGATGATTTGATTCAAGCAGTTGAAACAAAAATCCGTGAGAAAAGAAGATTCACGATAAGCATCTTTCGTTGGAATTTTGCGATGTATCTCGGTCAGTGGTGCACAAAATTGTGAATGAAGACCTCAACTTTAAGAAATTGTGTTTTCTTTGGATACCCAGACTCCTCACAGCGATGCACAAAAAGAAGAGGTTTTATAGTTCATTTGACTTTTTGATTCGTTATGAGGAAGAAAGGGATGACATGTAAAGTCGAATCGTTACTGGAGATGAAGCATGAGTATCCCATATCACACCAAAATCAAAGCAACAATCGATGGAATGGCGACACACATCCTCTCCCGTCAAGGTCACAGCCAAACAAACGCTGTCAAAGCGCAATATTATGGCAACGATATACAGCGGCCGGCACGGTGTTTTGCTCGGGGACTTAATGCCACAAGTAACAATAATCAACCCAGGTGCCTACTGTGCAACTCTACAGAAGCTTCGAAGAGCATTGCAAAACAAATGGCGTGGCATGCTGTCAAAAGTTGTTTTGCTCCTCCACGGTAATGCAAGACATCCCACTTCTCAAATAACTCTGGACTTAATCCAATATTTTGGCAGGGAGGTTTTTGACCATACACCATACAGACCGACTTTGCTCCCAGCGATTTTAACCTTGTCCAGTACCTCAAACATGGTCTTAGCGAGAAGTGCTTCAGTAACAACAAAGAAGTGAAAGAGACCTTTAACTATTGGCTGTCCAACCAGGCAGCAGTTTTTTTGAAGAGACTTTTTGAAACTTAGTTCTAAGGTATGACAAGTGCATTAATAGACTTGGCAACTATGTAGAAAAATAGGCAAAAGTATGAAAATAAAGGTTTTTTGAAACAAAATATTGTCGTTATGTTTTTTTAAAATAAACGGTCCACGTAACGGTCCCTTAAAAAAACAGCCCTCGTATATTTATGTGAACTTTAAGTATTGACCTTTACTTTTATTATAAAATAGTAAGGAATGAAAAAAATAACAAGTCACATAAAAAAGTCATCAAATTTTGCATATTCATTGAGGTTTGTCCTTTTAGGTGCTTTTTCTAACAAATTAAAAAAAAAACAACTGTTAAGCGCTTTCAGCACCACTATGTTTTTAACCTCTCAAATACTACAATAATAAGGCTTTTAAATTGACATACATTTGTTTTGGGGCATCAAGCGCGTTGATGCGATACGAAACAAAATAGCTTGCCCGTGAATCAGTCAGATTGTTTGGAGGTTTTAGAAGAAATGGACCTATACCTATAAAATACCTGCATTACTTGACAAACGAGCACAGTTGTCTACAGAAGATGCTAACGAGACACATTTGGGGATATCCATTCGTAGGGTAGTTGAAGCAGTAAACAGCCAGCTCAGAAGCTGGAGAGCTTTAAATAATATTATCCCAAATGTCCAAATACCATATACATTGTAGATTATGTTAAAATCGTTTCCGCAATTGTTAATACTTTCCACCCAGCAAGACCTAAAAAATATTGTGAACGACAACGTAATTGCACACCGAATGCTAGATTTAGTGAAGAAGCCTAATTACTTACAAAAAACAGTTGAAAAAAATGGCTGGGAAAGAAAATGGCCGATATGGACTTTGTTAAGTGACTCTGATCTTCCAGAGTTTAAATGAATAACATGGAAGGAGCTACGATATTTAACTTCTGGCATATATCAGCTTAAACAAAGCCCATCATACAGTCATGAACACCCTAATCAATCTAGGCTGTACTCTCTTTACGTAAATCTAGGATTCCTCAGTCGTTCAACTCCAGTTGAGATCACGACACACAAGTTCAAAAGTATATAGCATATGGATAAGAACAGGTATAGGTCATAATCTGAACATTGAATGGTATAGTCAGTGCAAAGTTGGTGCTAGAGTTGTTGGCTGCTGCTCACATATTGCATCTGTACTTTGGTACTTGGGATACTGGCGCATCAATCACAATCAGGCAAAAACACCAAGTCTTGGATACGCTCATACACTTTAAGACATTGCTACTGGATGTACCAGTCAAGTGACGATTCAGCCAGTGAAAGCGAAAAGGAAATATAATCGAAGACATTTCTTAAAAATAGTTTAACATTGTTATTTTATTCCTATTTTCTCTATTTAATAAAATATTTTTCGAAAAAAACTGAACAGTTTCTAATTTCGACTGAGTATCAATGTTAAAAAAAGTACATGATATGAATTTTCCGATGGGGGAAAAAAGGCTGATCGTAACGCAAAACAATACGCAACGCAATGCAATCTTAACGCAAAACTAATTTTTTGTTCTACAAAAAACTAGTTTTTTCTTGTGCTGCACGAAACTGAAGAAGCATACTGTAGATCTGGAGAAAGAGTCATGGTCTATAGACATTAAATAACCAGTGGATGACGCGAACTGGCCAAAATTTGAGTTGATGTTGTCAAAAGGAATTCTTAACCAGGGACTATTGGTTGCTGATTCTCCATGATAAATGATTGTAGAAAACAGAAGTAGACTCATTTACTCTGTTAAAAAAGGCTTCAGTACTATACAGAATTACGTCACGGATTCTGAATTATTTTAAGTACCTCATGAAGCTCATTTGACCATTGGATGTGAAAAAATTCTGAAACAACTTTGAACCAAATACAAAAGCTTTACGAGTCATGATATTGAAATGCACACATTCAATTGTGAACGTAGCAGATAAACAGAAAATCATGAAAAAGGGTTTTGTTGTGAAACCAAATAAAAACCGTTTTTTAATGCCAATGTATGAGTACTTGTAATGAGTGGGAAATAGGATGGTTTCTATCGACTTGGAACTCCTGAGTGAATTTTAAAACAAGTATATTCGAGATCACAATTCACTTTGTACCCTGAGAGAATTGAAGATATTCCTGGTCACGGATTTCTCTCCGGTCAGTTGCAAATGCTCATTCCAGTCGAAACGTCCAAGGATTCGTTAAATGTATGTGTAAAACAAAGTGCCAAAATCAGAATTTTCATTGCGCAAAGAATTGTAATTCAACGTGTCATTCATGCCTACAATGTTGCAACAAGTAGGTTAATTTTAATATCATTTTTTATAGGGCAGTTTTGTTTTCCTTAATAAGAAAGGCAAAAATTTGTTTTGTACAACTTTCATTGGCCTTTATGTATTTTGAATATTTTTTTAAGATTACACTCTTATATTATTTTTTCGGAATATCATTTGTATTTCTTTGGAATGTTTGTCATTGATATAATAGACCTATTAGGACCTTTTATTATAATTTGCCTCAATTGCGTCTTTCAATATCGGATAAATATAAAACGCCGGCATTCTGTAGAATGTCGGTGTTTCATTCTTTACTGGTAATAAATATTCATTAATAACCAGATTAATAACTTCATAATTATTACAACTTACACACACACATATATCCTCTATCTAGTTAAAATAATGAAGTAAATATCCACAACAAAAAACAATAATTAAATTGCAGTTTTAAAGAAATTTTTTATGACTCTGATGACACAGTTTTCTTTCATCTCAAATCTTTTTTTATTGTGTTATTTTTTATGCGCGAAATCCTCCCTTTTCGTCATTACTGACGTGTGAAACAATATGTTAAATATATGATATAATTTCTGAAATGTGCCATCTACACTCATATCACTTACAATATGTTTTGCATGTGATGCATTACCTGCATATGTAGCAATGTGTTTGAGTGTTTTCCTCTATCAAAAAAAAAGAAGGTCCTTATATTTTCCTAATATATTGCACGCATGGATATATGTCCCCAAGGTTTAAAAGTTGCGAAAAATTTTCAAATTTCCAGCAAAAATTCGGAAAGGAGAATCAACTAAACAGGTTCCGGTGTCCAATCGTCATCAACGGAGTTTCTAGTGCTAAGCCATCAAAAATCTGCATTTCTCATGATTCTGAATATTTATTTTTAAGAAATAAACATACTATTTGTTACCATGCTAGCAATTTTCTTTTATTCCATAACAAATATTATTTTTTAGAAATATTCATAGATTGTTTAGTTTCTGCACATTCGAATAATTTTTTTTCGTATCATATATACAAAAAATGTATTTTTTAGCTACTTTAAATAAAATTCTCCTAACATCTTTTCTACTTTTTTAACTAAGTCGAATTTTTTTCACTACATCGAATTTTTAAAATATTATAAGAATTGTTATAGTTGTTACCTCTCTCTATCTCTCTCTTCACTTATATGGATATTTTTTTCGAAACCTGAAATATTTGTAAAAAAGAGGTTAATAATGGCTTTTTGGAAAGGGCATTAAAGGAATTTGCTCTTGTATCATCACGTTAATTAAAAAAAATTTAAAAGGAACTCATAAAAATTAGCCCGAAATTTAGAACCTGAGATTTAAACAAGAAAGTAGAAAACTCATTTTTATAAGAAGATATACAGAATTTATCAAATTATAGATATAGTAGATTTTGTAACTACCGTTCTTAGGATGAAAATCTTGGTTTAAAGATTTCAGTTAATTTCAATGAGAGAAACGGAGAAATGGAGTATGAAATAAAACAAATTTATATGTATTTTTAAAAGAAAGAGATTTTAGCTAGATAAAAATAATTACTGAGCAAGCTTATGCAAAGAACAGTGCAGTTGTGGATTTCAATACATATATAAAAATAATTTATACCAATAGTTTCACCAAGCACAGGAGAAAAATAAAGAAACATAAAATACTAGCTGGTACACCCGTACTTCGCTCAGTTGAACTGAAAAATTAAACAACACATATTGAAGGATAAAGAAGTTTTTGATGAGATAATTTTACGTGAATTGCAAATTAAACAAAAAACCTTTTTTGTATATCTCAGCTAAACACAAAAGAGAAAGGAAAAAAATACCTTTGTTAAATTTTAAGTATGTAGATCTAATAGCTGATAAAAAGGATTTTTTTATTTATAACTCCCCGTAACACTCTTGAGGGTCGATTTTTGAAAATACCTCCAAAGCTGATCTGCTCAGCAAAAGTAACACATTGTTACAAATTTTGCGTAATGAACGCTTAAAATAGTGTAAATAATTTATATCTGAAAGTGTAATACATTAATATTTCTTTCTGTTGTATTTATTTTATGTAAGAGTTGTGTAATATTCGCAAGAAACACTTTCTTAAATTATAATGGCGATTCAATGAAAAACATAACGATATGTTAACGTTAGAATCAAGTTGGCAAATGTCTAGTTCTTTCATAGCTCGAGCTTTATTAGAGCTTTGTACGACCCGCCGTGTAGGGGGAGGGATGCACGTTGATACTTTAACCACCGCATTATGATTTCCTGCAGTTTTTTTTATACAATATTTTTTTTTGGATAACTATATTGAAAATTAAGGGATATACATAAACAAAATACTCCATTTGGGGAAATTTAATCCGTTAGAGCTAATAAACTAATTAAAGATATTCCACTGTAAAATTAATTATATACACCGTTCACTTAAAATATTAAGTCAAACCGGTTTCTAAGGTCTTCATTAACATACAAAAACATAAGACTCTTAAATTTTGACATAAACTATTTTTTGGAGACAAAAATAATACTCTTTGCAATCCGCTGAAAACGCCTTCAGCTGAAAACGCAATTCGCTTTCCCCGCTAAAATACTCATCATAGAACCCGTGCGGGCAAATATCTTGGAAGAGTGGATTTAAAAGAATATTCCTGCTAAGTATTGGTAGAATATTCCTTTTAAGTTGGTGTGGTGTGGTTGTTAGGAGAAGGGGATGCCATCTCAAGTGTTGTTTATGTCACTTCCACGTCACTTGGCCATGGTTCAAAATTACGTGGTCCGTTGCCAAAAGCCCTCATGTAGCTGAACAGTGCGACGTTAATATTCACTCACTCCAAAAAATACAGTATAGCAGTTATAATTATTTTTATATTTTAAAATGCAATATCTGGCTATTCAATTAAAATTATAGCGTTATAATTAACTAGTAACCAAATTTATCATTTGGACAAATTTTGAAAATTTGTCCCAATGATGTATTGGAATAGAGAAAGTTTATTTACTTTAAGTACCTGAATCGATCAAAGCATTTATTTTGAAAAAAATATCAATTTCTTACTACCAAATGTGCATAATAAAATCATAAAGAAAATATTTAAATAAAGGGAGAGAGAGATTTATAACAATATCTTCCTTCAAAACTTATTCTGAAATAAAATTAAAAATTAGGGATTATGCTGAACACAGGAATTAATTAGAAGGAGCGCCTTGCGTAGCCAAAACAAAAAGGTTTTTCTCACAAACCAAAGATAGATATATGCTGTCGTGGGCTTTTTTGCAGGGCACGCCAGAATTGCTTGGAGATGGCAGACTTTTTTCCTACTTACTTGACAAATATCGTTATATTTTGTACACTTCACTCAATATCTTTATAAATTATAACCTATGCTATAAATTATAGGCTATGTGTTATTCTGATGTATAAGCTATATTACTGTAAAGTTTCATTAACCCTCTAAGTGGATACCTTCCTCCTGAAAAGTTATTCCGAAAGCGTTAACTCTTATATTTTGAAGATCGCTTTAAAAATGCAACAGCCTTCTTTCCTTTCCCCCTTTTATAACTTGGGAGGTCCAACGGGGACAATTTTATGACCTAGTTCGGCGTCTTTGTCAAGTAAGAACCAAGAGATCAATCGTTTACAGCTAGCTCTTAAGTTGCCTTGGACAATCTTGTGTGAAACTGTAGTGGAATTCGGTATTTCTTTCTCCTATATGTTCCGTCACAGTAAAATTAAAACAAAATGCAGGGTAAAAAAAAGGAAAAAAATGAAATAAATAGTATGTTAGAAGTTCAAATATAATTATATTTTCTTCAAACAAATTTTATTTTTCTGTCATTTTTTAAAAATTAAAAAAAAAAAATATTTTTTTGGTAAAACGATTTGAACCAGAAAAAAAGCATCCTGTATTCATTTTTGAATATGAGAGTAAGAAAACGCGCTCACTTTCCTGTTTCTTAAAAAAATTAATGAGGTAAAAAGTGCAAAGGCCTTATCTCATTTTTAAACAATACCACAATAAATGGTACATACGATGATTATATTTATGAAATAAAAACGATCTTTCTCTATTCAGTTATATTTTTAATTTAAAATAGCATAAAAAAGGATTTCAATACTTTTAATTTATTTTAATTAAAATCATATAAAAGATATTTTTATGTTAACTGAATATTTTTCGGAAAAAATTTTAATTTTCCTTCCTGGTGTTCTCCTTTTCGAACTTCTTGTATTAAATAAAAATATCTTTTCTACATCGGCATTTGTGATGGACATAACACACATTCAGTCAATAATTTTTAATTTTAATGGGGGATATACTTCTTCAAATGCGCATGACAGTACTTCTAACCATTTTCTACTCAAGTTAAATTTCTTATCTTTCTGTTTCTTTTATTACAAGGAAAAATGTCACACATCGATAACTACATTTTCACACAATTCAGTCATTACAAATTCTATTGTGAGAAAAGTTCTCCCTAATTAATTTTGTCTTTCAAAACAGTACACTTAAAACAATTTTGTTCAGTGAAGTTAACCGACAGTTCCACAATGTATTCATACCAAATTTTAAAAACAAATTTAACACTTGAAAATGTATCCTGTATTAAATTTTTCAGTATACACAAATATTTCCTGCTGTAGGGAAGATATAGTATGAGAGATGTGGTGTGCGGTTGTGAAAGAATGTTTTCGTACGTGTAGACTATTTTTGAAAATTTAAATATCACTGAAGCTGATCATATAACTTCAAATGAGCCTCATTTTAATGTGTGCTGGTATCAAAGTAAAACACTTTACAATATTAAACAGCCTATGGGTTTATACTCAATATCAAACTATTCGCAAAATGACTTAAAACTTCTATTAAAATTGTAACGAAACTGAAATATAAATATATCTTACTGCAGTCAAAAATATTCATAATATGTAAGTATCCTATTCCTCCACTTATTTCAGTACATTTTAAAAACTGTAGCTGATTGCAATTTTTTATATTTATAAACGAGGCATAACAGCTCACACAGTCGTAAAAATGTCTTTATCTTTTTTAAATATACTACTATAAAACGTATATGAATTGTAAGATCAGTTGTAAAATCCTAAAAGCTTTTACAGGAGCTAAAAACATGTAATTTTGGATTGATCAAATTTTTAATATAATACACAAATATACATGTTATTAAACAAATACATTTGAAAAATCAAACTTCCTTCTGAAATAAACGTAATTGAAAGAAAAATGTTTAATTGCAAATGAGTGGAAATACATGTTTATCTAAGGGGTATCCCCAAAGTAAGGTAATCCTCAAACTTAAGACTCAAACTCAGTGGCACAACAATCCATGAGGGCCAGGAACTACTGTACCAATCATAATACACGTGACCATTGGACGCTGAGGTGCATGAACAAATGTCCCGATTTGGTGGTGTGTCTGAACAGAGACCTTCAGTGTTTAAGACCCGAAGCAAGCTTGGTACTCATTTATCGACCCAATGTAGCGTGGATGGAAGGCAGAGTCGACCTTGCGCAGCCCGTTAATAGAACCCCAGACCTGTGGTGTGGAAGCACGATACACTACCACTCGATTCTATTCGGTGAAAAATAAATTTAATGTTAGAATCTTATATAAATCCCTAATGAATGAGGGAGTCCAAACTTTTTTTTCATGTAAACTGTTTAGACAGAAATGGTTAATTACGATCATTTCACAAGTTGCATTAATTAATTTAACCGTTATAGTTTACATAAATTTTTAAGGGTGCAAAAGGTGTATTTCGGCTGCACGAATTAATTTTTAAAAGGAATACGGTTACGAAAAAGTAGTACAAATCTATCTAAAGTAGGGTTGGTTACCTTACATATTGTTAAACACAACAATGCATTGGAAGCCAATTCCACAATTCGTTGTTATAAAAATGTATGGAAAATTACAAGATTTATTTTTGCATTTGTAATTTTTATATATATATATATAATTTTTCCTGGGAACTTTAAAAGCTAGAGTGGCATGCATCAAAACCGCGGTTCTCTCTCTGTTTTTCCAGATCGCCCCTGACTAAGCCGGCTCTGCCATAGTAAGTGAAAATGCCGGATTTTGTTTGTCAAGGTCATTTTATAGCAGACTTTATTTTTCATGTATTTTAGATAGTCGTTTTATATTTTCTACATCAATATCTTAATGTCTGAATTTAAAATTACATAAAATTCTTGACATTCGCATCAATGACCATGATAATTTTTATTAGTATATGAATGTGTCATCAAACGATTGCATGACTTATATTAACATATTATTTAAACCATTTAATTAATATTAAGTATAACATAACGCAGACAAATTTTCTGAACATTAAATAAATATTTCGAAAACTACTTCAGATATACTCAAAATTTTTCATTCCTACGCTTTAGCTTCTCAGTTTTGCTTCTATGTAAGAATTTATTGTAATTGTATATTCATCAATTTTTTTAGTATATTTTTTGCTCTTAGCGTGCAGTTTTCAACTGAATTGTATGAAATCTTCGAAATATATTAAAATACATATACCAAAGAAGCTATATAATAAAATTTGAAATTTTTATTATACTCAAACAATTGCTAAAACTTATGGTAAATAATTTTTAACTGCGCGATGTATTTTTTTTTCGAAATTTCAAATGGAATTTCTAACATAAAATTTCTAGCTTTATACGGTCGAGATTTCAAAAAAAATCCAGATTTTAATTCTTTATTCAGTTTGCCTTTAAAAAAGATAAATGTTGAGGTATATTTTGTATAAATAGATATTTTTGAACAATAATTCGAATGTTTTTGAATAGCTCGAATTTAAAATGGATTTTTATGTTTATTTATATGCATAAATGTCTACTGTAAATGTTTCCGTATATTTTTGATTACCATTTATTCAAACATTCAAGTTATTAAAAAATGTGTGAAAATCTTCATTCATGTTGTCTTTGATGTAAACTGAAGTTCAAGCACCTAAAATTCAAATATAATTCGGTGTATTTTAACAATATTTAACTAGGCACTGTACTTAAACTTCCCTGAACACTTAGGCTTTGAAATCTAAGAAAAAAAAACCTAATAAATCTCAATTAGTTTTTTTTTCGTTATTATTTTTTATCAAAGTGTAAGAAAATGTTTCAAATGATTTGATGAAGTTTAAATTTATTCATTTTTAGTGGTTGGAAAGATTTCAAATTTTAAAGTATTTGGTGTTTTATTAATTTTTTTTGGCATCTTATAATGAAATAATCATGTTTCAAAATCTGAAAGCATTGATTAAGATAAGAAAAATGAAGCGAAAGAATATACTTTAAAAAAGATAATTTGTCTAACTATATAAAATAGCAGATTGCACTGACACGCCCCAACTTGTTACAGTTTCAAATTAATATGAAACCAAAAGGCAATTGTAACATATTTTACTTATGCGTTGGGACTTTTTAAAACTTTTAAAATACGAAGTAACAAGTAAACACTTCCTGGGGTCTAAAGAAATTTCCCCCGATTTTTTACGATTGCCCCAGGGTCAAAACACGGGGTTTCCTGCGAGCCATAAAACTTCCCCTCAGTGTTCTGCTGTGTTGCTTCCACCGTCCCCAATTATCTTTCAAGATGTTAAACCTTTAAAAGGGGGAAAGGATTTCAGATAAGTGTGGCTAATCCGCTTTTGAAAACGTTACTTGAAGGCAGAAAAATCCGTGCAGTGCATTTTCGAAGCATTTTTACACTGATGGAATTTTCCGTGCTATCCGGTTAGAGGGTTAAAATCCATTCAGTTGTTTTTGCGTGAAAGACGGCCAAACATCCTCACAAACTTTCGCATTTATAATATATATCTAGATTAAAAAAACGCGTTAAACAGAATTTGAATACATATATTAAAATATTCAAAGGCAAAAACATTTGAAAAGGAACTCAAATGTATTGAAAATTAATCAAACAGCCTTTTTTGTTCTGGAATACATTGATTGTGTTGATTCAGCAACAAAATATAAAATTAAACTTCAATAAACCAGCCTTAGCATAAAATGTAATTTTCCACAGAACAAATCAATAATGCAACTACTTTGAAAAAGCTTTTCATTCTGTTCTTACGTCAATCGAAGTTTCCGAAAAACAAAGGAATAAATACAGCAGACAATACTATATTCCTCTTCCTTAAAAATCTACATCGCCCAAAAATGGCCTATGGTATTTGACTCTACCATTCTTCTTATAAATACAGGACTGGAAAAATCATTCTGCTGAACTGGTTTTTAAAAAGTACACTGCATTTCTCTCTCTCACCATTCTTTCAACAAATGTTTTGGTTTAACTTTATTTTCATATCTTACCTAGTTATTCTATGAAATAACTCGATACTCTGTGAAATAACTAAATATATACAGTTAAAGGGGAAAATAAACAATTTCAAATGTATTTTATAAATAAATTGATTATAAATAGCTAAAATCTCTCAAAAAATACATTTTATCTTTTTAGCAGATGAATAATTGATAAATAATTAGGGAAATCAGACGATGTATTTTATTATTGCTCATATTGCTAACATTAGTTTAACAGAAAGGGGGGGAGAATAGGGGGTTTTCAAAAACAGATTATATTTAAATATTATCAAAAAAAGTACACGCTGTAAAGAAAAACCATATTGCTTCATAAATAATATTGTGAATTTTTTTTAAAACAAGAATGTAATATAATATTAATTTAAATTTTATGAGATACCTTTGATTTACTTTTCGTTATTTATTAGATCAAAGATTGCTGTGATGACATTGGATTGGACTGCTTTTTATTTTTGAAACAAGCCCACATTTTACCATTACATAGTTGCAACAGATCGAAACGTTATGTAAATATTTGGAACTTCAATGGAAATTAATCTTCGCTGGCATATACAAAACTGATATCTAGAGTACAATTGATTTATTCCGGCTAATCGGAAAAACTCTTCCCAGGGCAGGTTCAAAGAACTTTCGAGAATGTGGTATTTCAGACTATAACAATCAACTAATCATTATTCTATAAAATACTTAGTTAAATCGTAGATTTCAATAATTTTATATACTTTATCTGACGCCTTGTTTTTTCAGAAAATACCTAGTTATTCTGTGAAATAACGGATCTCACACTTTAATGGTAACATATGTAATGTGAATGGGATTACCGTATATACCCTCAAACTGCATTTGTTAAGTATTAGGTATATTAGCCTTATAACACACACCCTTTATTTTACCAAGAAACCTGAAATATAAAGGTGCAGTGCTCTTGAAGTCACTTATTTTAAGGCTTGTGAACAATGGTACTCTCTTAGAACTTAAACATTAAAGAGTTAAAAGAGTTACAATGGATACGTGGATATTAGAAGGTGAAAATAACATTTACAAAAGGAGGTCAAATGTGTTCATGTTAGCCTAGAAAAAATAGGCAAATAAAAAAAGAATGAAATTAAATGAATCGTGGCATCATTCAAAAGACACCGAAAAAAAGTAGTAAATCTAACAATCTAGTTGTAACGGAAGATGATTGTTTATTTATGCGTAAGAGTAACAGCGATAGTGAAGAAGAAACATAATTCTATGATGTGCATATATGTTTGCGAAATTTCTTTGTATACCATAATCGTACTATACTCATTTTTAATTAATAAAAAATCGAGAGAAAAGTTTGATAGGTACATTTGTGTCATTTTTTATTTAGCTGATTCTAAAATTAAATGTGCTTACAGCTATACATGTGAAATTAGCACAGTAATTAAATTGAATAAAACTGCCACTATTTGATTTAACTTATATTTATTATTTTTTTATACTGAATGCAATCATTTTAAAAAGGTGCAGCTCTCCGGTATCCTTCTTTCCTACAGTGTGGCACACAAACCAAAACAAGCCCCCCCCGTACTTGTAAATAAATAGCTCCTCAATGCTGTGAATAGCAATGTATAGGAACACCTTTTTCATGATAACATTGAGGCTGTCTTGCCTAATATTTCAAAATATGATTCACAATTTTAGAAAACTTCTACAAAGAAAATTTCTGCATTTCTACAAAGTCTCATCAAAAGAACATATTTCGTTAAACAACCCCTTCTATGTAGTAGCAACAGAAACTGGTTGATAATTTTGGGAAAACTCGTGGCTGGTATTGTTTCTTTCGAGTTGTGAGCGTGCTGGTGCTCCAAAAAAATGCTCGTTAAATCTGTCGAGACTTACCACGTGAGCGCTGTGTGGATTTTTACATAGTGAAAAGTATAAGCCCAAGTGTAATGTCATTCAACTGACTGTGACTCAAAATAACGAGATCTGGGGAGTGAGTGAACGAGAGTTATATTAAAGCTGCACTACAAAGTAACACGAGAGCTATTGGTGACGAAACTCGAAACTTTCAGCCTCATTCTTGACGAAGACGATGCCTGAGCTGACACTCTCTTGTCCTAAAAACCACACCATTCAACCAGAGAATTTTGAGACTCAATAAATTTAACGTGCATCACTCCCATCTGCACAGTGGGTCTTCAGTGGAAGCGTTACTCGAACCCGTGACACTCCACTTGCGAGTCCATGGCTATAACCACTCGGCTTTCTGGGCCACTCAAAAAGACGATATCACCTGCATGGTCTAGCCTCGGTGTTGCTTCACAGTGCTGCATTAAAACCATCAATCAATCAAGGTAAACTCTCCCTTTTTAAAAAAGTCACTTCTCTTTTAAACATATATTACATTTTATTTCTTACTCTGAAATGGCTGTGTAATTCGAAATTTTAAATAGGAATTAAAATAAAAATATATAAATATTTGTATTGTTTCTGAAATGTTTCCAGTCTTAAAGAAATATCGATGTTAAACAATACACTAAATATTTCAAACATAGAATGTCATATTGGTATTGAGATATTCTTCTGTCTGAATGTTCATTACACGTTTACTTTCTATTCTGTTTTCCGAATATTTGTTTCTCGATGATTCACATTAAAAACATATAAAATAAAGAGATGAAAAAGGGAATCGTTTCAAAAGAGAGACATGATAATTACCTCATAGTATAACATCACAACAATATTTTTCTTATGAATTTTTTTTTGGGGGCATTTAAATTCAGTTCATTGTTCGATAGAAAAACTGTACCCATTTCGAACTTTATAAACACCGTTCATAAATTTATCATACGTTAAAATGAAATAAAATGAATAATCCTGAAATAAAGTAAACTGTATTTCTCGAGTTTAAATTGCGCCCGAAAAGTTTTAAGATTATTTTACTATATGCTATAAAGTATTACTAGCTACGCAGTATTTTCCTTTAAATTTCGGCATTCAGAACAGCATGATTATAATACAGCTTATAAGAGTTTTAATAAGTTGCTTGTATTGACGATTTGTTGTCTTAAAGGTAGCTTACCCGCCTGGAAAGCCGAAGGAAACGGGTTCGGTTCTGTCTGGAGCCAATAGAATTTTTAGAAAAAAAACTCGTAAGCACGTATGTCATATGATTATGAGGCATGTAAAAGATCTCTTGAGTATTAATTTGGCTTTGGTGCTCTCGACAAAAATAAATCACGACAGTATTTAACATCTGTCGAGAGCTTGAATAAAGATTAGTTCAAGCGTCACAAAATTCAGTAGCAGGATCTACCACAAGATGGTACTACCAATGAAATAACTTTTACACTTGGGGACTTGCTATGCCTTCTAAGGTTTAGCTGCCCAATAGTAGCCGATTTAAAGAAAAAAAGTGTTAACAGTGCTTAAATTTTAAAGGAACCTCAAGATTGGATTTATTTGTGGCACTTAAAAATACTCGATAAATACTTTCAACACAGAATGCTTACAAATTAGTTAATTTTTTTATAATTCAAAATTTTCTACATGTTTGTCTGATTTGTATTTTGTTTGTTTCATATAAGAAATGTTCCATTATGGAAATGAAAACAATCGTGGCTTCTATTCTTAAGGACTAAACCCTCGAGTCTTTAGATTCAAGGAACAAAGTGTTGCCAGAAATGCAGTTTAGTCTTAGTTCACATCCATACTCATTCGAATTCGAATTAAACCAAAACAGGAATATAAAACGGAGAGAAACAGCATGTTTGAGAAAAGTCATCCTTTAGTCATGAGTCTACTTTACTCATGAGCGTTGCCCTTCACAAGTAATCCATAGCAGATTAAAAAAATTAAAAACTCAATAAAAGAGAGATAAAAATCCTCTGTCGTTTTGATTAACATAACTTATCAGAATAAAAAAATATTTTTAAAGAATTTATTTCTTATAAATATTTTAGAAATGCATTACTATATTATATTAAATCTGCTTTCCGGGACTCGTAATAAATTTCTTTAACTTAACCCTTTATAACCCTTAACCCTTTTGGTAGTAAAATACTTAATATCAAATTAATTAATATTTAAATGTCCAAGAAAAGCTATTTTTCCACCAACGCTGCTATCTAGATTTTCAAGTGGTAAATACAAAGGGAAAACTGTGTCTAGTTCCAAGAGTAATAAGAAAACTGTTCCAGATGACATACGAATGGCTAAAGTGGTTGACCGTATATCAGCTTTACAAAAAACATATAGGCATTGCTGTTTGTGCTCATCGAAAGCAAGCGAGAACAAGATTTGTCTGTATAGAGTACATTATCCTACTATGTATTAATTCCAGTTTTCTAAAACTTCACGGAAAGTAATATGTATAAATTCTTAAATTTTTAACACAAAACATATTTAAGTTATAATTCTTTCAGTATATCTCAGTATTTACAAATTATATTTTATAAATATGATGGAATACACTACATAAAAGAATGCTACCTCTAAATAGCTCCCATTAGGTGGTGTGGGAAACAAACTTCCAAGAAAATTATCTTAAAACTCAAATTAATGTTAGGTAATAAGCTACTTGATTTTTTTATACAAATCCATATAAATCCCATAAATATTTTAACATAACATTACTAGATTAAAATGGCCTTATAAAGGTTTACTAATTGGTTTTAGTCATTTCTATTGTATTATCCTTACAGTATTGCAGAAGATGTTAATTTGAAAATTCGACTATATAAGAGTCACATGATTAAAAATTTAGAAGTTTTTGTGATGTGTTTCATGTAAAATTTTCAACCTTCAAAGTCTTCAGTAAAATATATATAGTAAAAATACGTACGTGTGTGGGGCAATTACTTTTTCCAGACATATTTTCTTGATATTGTAATTTTGCATTAGCGTCATTTTATACACGCTGATTCTTGTCTTCTTATTTCCTTCGGGGTGTTCTGTTTAACTGAAAATAATGTATTTTTCACTTTTAAATATTAGATGACGAAATTCCTTTTGTTATTTATCGCACATTTTTAGATTTTTTTTTTCAAAACAGAAAGAAAACTTACTGTTGCGGTGATTTTAAGTGTTAAGTATAAGCAATAAAGGTCTCTCTAGTAAAATGAGTAATTTACATATCGGATTTATAAAATATTTATGCATATTTGCTATTTTCTACATGAAATAATACTTAAAATAATAACTAAAATAAGTCAAATGTATATATAAAAACATTTTATTTTTTAAAAAATTAGCTGTGACACACTGTATATTTAAAAGCTACCTTCCCTTTTCTAATAAGTTACAGCGACAGACGGCACAACTTGTTGTTTTTGAGAAAAATTCCTTTCTTCCCAAAGGGGGTCGACTAAGAAAAACAGAACACGGACTTATAAGGGATTGCCTATCTTCTTATGCCTATCGTGTTCTATCTTCTTATCCCCTTCTGTTGTGGAACGTGACCATTATTAAGAGGACACAGTACGATTCACATGACCAAAATCGGCCAAACAATCAAATTAAATTTTTTAAGCCTAAATTATTCTTCATATACTTTTCCATAACCTCACAATATTTGAAAGTCTTTTCCTTAAAAAATTACATGGCTATCTTTTTTATGAAATTATGAGCACAAAATGTGTTTAACATAGTTTACTTACATGGGAGGCAACCAAAAATATTTTAAAAATCTATAAATTAAAAATTTTTGCGTAAATCGTACCATGTCTTCTTATATATTATGTATTTCTGCATCTGTCACCATCATTATTTTGTATCTCAAACTTTGTTTCTTCTCTTTAGGTAAGGGATGTTGAACGTTGGAGAGAGGGAGAGTGGGGTATGGTTTCAAAGAACAGAATGGATTTAACCCTTCTTTTTCGGACTTTCTTTCGAATTCGCAACCCCCCAAAGCACTTTTTTAACTGCTGAAATTAAACATATGCTATATCATAAATTCTAAAAAGAAAAATATTTTTATCAGTAATCAATTTTGTGCTTCACCTCTTGGTGGTCAAATATGATATGTCCCATCCACGGGTCTCTAGTTCCTCTGCAATACAACACCCAAAGCTTCATTTTTTAAAAAAGTATATATACACTGATAAGTACTATATATATTACCGTTAGTACTCAAAAGTCGTACAGGAACAGATTACCTACCTAATCTGTAGATTAACTGATTCTCTCCAAACAAGTGCGGTATCAAGAATTTTCCGTATATTAAGGTATCCGACTACGTTCGGAACCGTGATTTTAAAAAAGCGCATAATTGGATAATTTACATAATGTTTAGTGTCTCTTAGATGAGAATACATGTATAAAATTGTTTTAAGTACATTTTGGCAAAAAAATATTATTTAAATACAATATTTTGGCAAAAAATTAACTTAGAATCTTTCTCAAAATATTCTCTTTTTATTAAAAATGTTTCTTAAATAATTATACTTTGCTTATATATAGTAAAGACTTCTCCAGAGAGTCTGAACTATTTTTCTTAGAAAAAAATTCAGATTACTTTCATAGTTACAACCAAATGAAACATTATCAGCGTTTTTTTCTTAAAATTTCTCCCATCTGTTGTCGTAAAACATATATAAAACCACTTCTAAGTTGTATATTTCAAAAGTTCTAAATGAGCCACTGTACAGAGGTCTGAGCTATATACAGGCAAAATTTTGTTATAGTAAACACATTTTTAACAAAAGGAGAATATTTTGAAAATTTGTTATTCTATGTTCATTTTTGTCGAAATATTGTACTTAAACAATATTTTATTGTAATACTATTCTTAAAACAATTTTATATGCATTTTCTAAACTAAGTGATACTAAATATCATACATATTATCCATTTATACGCTTTTGCAAAATCACGGCTCCGAACGTAGTTGGAAACTTGAACAGATTATTTTGCGTTTATAAGTGCCGGATCAAATAATGTCTGCATTTTAGCTAGGGAATATTCACATTAGCAATTTCCGTATCATTAAAGTTCAAAAGGTTTTTTTCACTCATTTTCCTTCTGTTAGAAATTTTAATTGAACATTGACTTATCCCAGGATAATTTATCTTAAGTATTTAAAAATAGAGTGGCAGAGACAGTAAAAGTATTTGATAAAAGGCTCCTTGAATTAATTTATAATAAGTTTAATTAAGATTACTACAGTATCTTCTGGTAGCAAATTAACATTTAAAGTTCTAATATTACAAAGTATAACTGCACTTATCGAAATATATTGCACTAATAAGCAAGCATAATTTTATCACATATTTTTCAAATTCATTTCCTCTTATTATAATAATATGCTAAACCATTCAATTCCTTGTATTATAGTTTTTCAATTGATCGTTGATTGATTCTAACAACTAATGTGTTGTATGCAGGATTTCATTAACCTAACTCTCTTTAGAATGAAATTATAAGTAAATAACATTATGTGAAATTCCTTAATTGCTATATTCTTTATTTTAGACCATTTGATTTTTTTGTATTGTAGTTTTTCAAATATTTGATGACTGATCCTATCAACTAATATATTGATTATTCGGTTTTATTTATTTGAATCTTTGGATATTAAAAAATAAATAAACAACATTCAATTTAAGCGTACAAAAACGTTGCTGTCGTTCCACCAAAGATCTCATTTTCACTTTAACGAGTGTCTAGTAGGTAATGTGCACATTAGCGAGTGTCATGTTGGTAATGTTCAAATTATTTGGCTATTATCAAATTTCCGAGATAATCCGAGAAATAAAGCAAATTTCAACTTTTAAATGGTTCTCCCAAGTTAATGCGTAGATCACCTAGCTAATCTACGAATTAAAATATTTCTGCCCTTCGGTGGTAACATATATATCAACGCTACTTCTTTGAAGTGTTTAAAATAAATATCTACTTAAAGAATTACTATCAGTATCCCAGATAAAATAAGACATTTTTTATTTAACTTCTGAGCTTATACTTTGAAATAAAAGGTATTTTATTTTGCAAACATTTGTGTGTTTACATTTAATATAACTATATTAAAAATTTATTTTTGAACTAGACACTTATTTTTCATACAGTTATAGAAATTTATTTACTATAATATTAGACAGAAAACATAACTTAGATTACATGACAGAGACAAGAAAAAATATACAGTATAAAGGAAAAAAATGAGAACTTACAGAAGAAAGCCGCTGTAAAAAAATAAATAAAAAAACTAGAATTGTTATTCCCTATAAAAAAATGCCACATCTTGGAATCCATATTTATCACATACTTTTAGTCTTAGTAAATTATTTAAATTATATCATACCAGAAGCATCCTTTAGTCCATTGTTTGAAATAATTGTGGTTTTTGAGGCAGATGTCTTCAGTACAAAAGCAAACAAGATTAGAATTGAAAAAAATATTCCAATTGTTTTCCAATATCAAGCAAGAGTTTTATTTTTTAAAAATTATCATATACAATTTGAATTTCACAAGGACATGATATAATACAAAAATAAGAAAAGGAGATGATAATTTTTTTTAACAAAAAACATTTCAATTCAATCATTTCTTAGATTTCAAAAGCAAGTTTCACATGCTATGTTTTCAAGCTTAATTATTTTTTTCCTAAAGTTGCAAGCAATATTCCGTACGTTGACAGAGTACCAAAGGTGCCAATCACAAGTTGCCATCCCATAAATCTTCAATAAAGTCAAGCCATTATCTTGTAATAACGTATTTTTGTAAAAATTGATATGATGATCATTTTCCGCCGACTCGCGACATGGGAAACACTGTATGTGGACTCTAACTTCACTTGTCAGCTCATTTGAAGCAGAACCTGAAGTCATTAACACCAACAGAAGAACAAGATAAAAAGTTCCAGAAAGTGAGAAAAACAAAAACGCACCAGTTTTATTTGTATAAAATATTATTCTGTAAACATCCCCAAACCCGATGAGGACAGTAATAAAAGCCAGGACGGAAACTTCGGAATCCATATCATTTAGCTCTTCATATCTTCATAAATGTAATGCAACATTTTGAATTCATTAGGTAAACCAAATATCTGTTTTTCAATAAGTAACCACTTAAAAACATCTCAAATAAAGCTGCAAGTGAGACTGTAATAAGTAACGAAAATGGATAAAGCAATGATGACTGTGGTGTAAGGCAGTGATTTAACTGCTAAAAGCTTTGCTGTTCCGAATAATAAAATGAGACGACAGGTTAGAATAATTATCGCCAAAACTAAAACGCCGGCAAAAATACGTTTCCCTTCATTACGAAAACAATTTGGTAACTGCTTGTATATGTAACCAATGCATTTTGAGATCCTTAACATGGTCCATCGCTTTCTGTAAATTGTTGAGAAAACAACATTGAACAAAACCGATTGAAAAACGCAAATTAAGTCAATCCTTATTTCTTTTAAACATTAACTTTCATTGTGAAAGTAAGAATAGATCTTACTCAAATAGTGTGAGAAAAACAGTTTTCTAAAGAATTTCCTGATTTTAAAAGCCATCTCATTGGAGAATTATAGTTTTAACATATTCTCTGCCAAAAGGGTTTCACGTCTATACTGAAGGCTCACATTTAGATCGGGATAGCAATGCTGGCGACCGCATTTTCTGTGGTCTGGTAGCGTTTTCTCTCCTTAGGGAAAATACCTGTACGACTGTTTTTGAAGGTAATGTGGAGGATATTAATGTAGACACACAAAATAACTTTAGACAAGAGTGGAATATTTTTAAAATGTTATTTTTTCTGACTCATTTTCACCAATTCAAGCAGTTAGATTTTCTGACTATATAGACTCTCATATATAAATCTGGGGTTGCTGTTAACCTTGAAAAAAATAATATTATTCTACTGTGGAAAGGGAGCTCTTAAATGGAACAGATATAAAGCTATTTCACAGAGGGAGATTCCTTATACGTCAAAATGAAAGTACTTAAAAATATTTGGATAAGGACTATCAAAATAAGCTCGTTGAAGAAATTAAAGATAAGACTTGGAGAGAAACTCTTGAAATTATACTATACTTTCGAACATGGTACGCATTTGTTGTCATCAGGCGTTAAGCCAGTCATGACTATCTTCCTGGTCGTTTGAACCAATTTGGAATCCTTCCTTTGCCAAACTGTGACCTCTGTAAAAGTTATCAAGTTATTTACGCTCAACATCTTGGAGTATGTCCTGCGATCAGCGAAAGTCTTTATGGTAGATAGTAGAATGTAAGAGAACTGTTACAGGGGTCATCTTCCAGATCAACATTTATTTTATTTAATTCTATTTCTTTTTGTTTTGTTATATTTCTTATTTTAATGTTACATGTTTGTATTAATCCTTGTATGTGTGTGTGCAAAGTGATTTCATTCCTCTGAAAGGTATCAAGTGCTATTGTTAAAAAATTATTCCTAATTCATGAAAATACTCTTTCAACTATCTCAACGCCAAAAATATTTCAATCTCTTCTGTTGTTTGGAACATAATTTTTTAAAAAAGGGAAAAATTATTCATGAATTTACTAGAAGTTATATTTTACCCTTACTTCTTCCTGATGTTTGAAAAATAATCGAATAAAAAAAAAGAAGCTTCTTTGAAGTAACAGTATGATGTTTTTTTTACTCTGGGAAAAGAAAGAAAAATCTGTAAATTGTTTTTCAGAAGATTACAGTTTATATTTAATATAATTACATAACATTTATTTTTAAAATATGCACTTACTTTTTCTATAGTTTTACATACCTTTTTAATAATACTTATTAAAAAGAAAGTTAATACAGATTACACGGTAGTTGATAGTAAAATACGAAACATACAAAAAAAATATTTGAAAACATATCGAAGAACGTAATTACAATAAAATGAACAAATGAAAGCAATATAAGGAGATTTTGCAGAAAAATAACAAAATGCTATAACATAGAATCCCTTTTTATTCACATATTCTTTTGTCTTCACATTGTATCAGGAGCATTCTTAAAAACTATTGTTAAAATTAATCATTGTTTTTGAAGCAGAACTCTTCAGTAAAAACCAAAATGAGAGGTTAGGACTGCAAAACTATTCCATTCGTCTTCAATGTCGTACTAGAGTTTTCTTTTTGAAAAGATACGCCATTATACTTCTTTAACTAAAAAAAATAATAAATACGACTATAATTTCACAAGGGTATGATGTAATTCAAAAACATGGAAATAATGCTAGTTTTTTTTTAATTAAAAGTACTTTTAAAGTCACACACACAAACATGGTTTTTAAAAACTATTTCTCTTAGCCGCTTTCATGCTTAATTATATTTTCCTAAGGTTCCAATCATTATTCCGTATGTTAAAACTGTACCAAAGGTGCTGACTACAAGAGATCTGTCCATCACATAAATCTTCCATAAAGTAAGGTTATTATCTGGTAACAATGCCTTCTTTCTGAAATTCATTTTGGGCTGATTTTCCGCACTTTCGATTGGGAAACTCTGCATTTGGATTTTGACTTCTTTTCCCAGCTCGTTCGAAGCAGAACCTGCAGTCATTAACTGCAAAATAAGAACCATGTAAGAAGTTCCAGAAAGTAAGGAAATCAGATATCCACTAATATCATTGATATGAAATGTTATTTTGTAGCCATACCAAAACAAGCCAGATGTGCTGAAGATAACAGCAATAAAAGCCGAAAAAGAAACTTCAGAATCCATATATTTAAGTTTGTCCATGATGTCTTCATAGGTATAAAATACCTTTTTCAGTTCTGTAAATGAATCCAATCCATGTATTTCAATGAGTAAACGCTTAAACACATCTCGAATAAAGCTGCAAGTGAGACAATAATAAGTAACGAAGACGGATAAAGCAATGATTGCTATGATGTAAGAGAAATATTGAACGAATAGAATGAGTGATACTAAATTAAAATACCCTAAAGAATAGTAGGCATCTGTTTGAAAAAACAACTTGTAAAGCATGTTCTGAAATTGCTTGCGGCTTTTTGATATGCTAAAGAATAGTATGAGTCGAATTATTAGAATAATTACTACAAAAACTAAAATTCCTGTAGAAAGAATTTTGTTTGATCTGAGGTCAGAGTTTGATAATTGCCTATAAATGCAACCAATGTCTTTTGAGATCCGTAATAGGGCTCGTCTCTTCTTGTAAATTGATGTGTAAATTACACTGAACAAAAACGAGTTGAAAACACGCAAAACATCAATTTTGGTGTCGTTTATGAACATTAATTGCAATAGTGCAACTAAATTCCTAGAGAACATAATACAGAAAATGAAATATGTCCAACATTTTTCGAAGCAATGAACTATTCTTTTCCTGATATTTCTTGTTTTATAATCTTGTGAATTGTTATTCTTTATGTTTCCGGTGTGTTCTGCCACGTTAATCCCAATCAACCGGAGGAGTCCAAATAATAATAAATACTCATTCAACACAGAATAATCAGGAGAGTTCCGTTCTCTGAACTTATCTCGTACTTCAGTTGGATGATTCTTCGGCGATGCATATTTACTTACTTTTTTACCTTGACGTAATACCCTGGTATTTTTGTCAGTATTCAATAAAATCGTGTTATTTTTTGTAGTAAGCATTTTTTTGTTAATAAGAAATGCTTTTTAATCACAATAAAAATAATTTCATGTAATTCAAAAAGGCTTAACAATACATTAATTTTCAAAGTTTCGAGAACTGTGTCCATTACTTTTATCGTACTTTGAATGAACTTACTCAAGAAAAAAAATACTAATACAACAACTCAAGTGGGCGAATCCAAAATCAATTGAAATCAAATAGCGGTATTTTTAAATTTATCTTTGAAAAAAATAAACACACTAAATTAGAATAAATTCAGTAATACTTTAAAGCCAAATTTCTTCTATCGTAAATTCAAGTATTTGTTAGAGAATAACAAAGCCCCTAAAAATCGATTTGGATAGCATAAAGAAAGAAACTAGTTCTGTACTTTTAAATACAGCATTTATAGTATTTTAATTTGATTGTTTTCAATTCGTTGCTATGACACCATAAAGAAACATTACAATACAAAACAACTTTTCGTTCATCTATAAAGTTTTCAGAAGTTTAAATTAAAACATCTATTTTTATTTAATCAAGGGAGTGAGATTTAAAATTAATTTTACAATAGTGATCGTAAGTAACAATTACCCCTACACAGATTACACGTAATTAAGGGGAATTCTTCTAAGAGTTTAACCACAAATTAATTCCTCTGGTTTTAAACCGGGTGGTCCCTATTCCATGGTACAAACTTTAAAAGTAGATAAAGGACATCATAACAATCATTTATTGTACAGAAATGTCTGGGCGCAAGTGACGCGATGAAGCGCAAACAGGGGGAATATAAAAAAGAAAGAAATTGTGTAATCCAGCGTTCGCCAAACTTTTTGCCCTCACGGACCAGTAAATTCATAATTTAAATACCGCGGACAACTAATGGGTTTTTTTAAGTGTTCAATATATTTATAAAAAAGGGTGATTTTAAAACATAACTTAACGCGATGAGTAAGTACATTCCACATTTTTCTGTGGACCAGCGAAATTTTCTCGTGGACCACCACTTTAGTGACCTCTGGTATAATCAGTTGGTTGCGTTGCTGGTAGGGAGCAGTAGATGTCTAGGCGCCATTCATCACGATGCATCTTAGTAGGAGAAAGCACCTTCCGCAATGGGCTCAATTCATGAAGTCACACGATAAAAACAAACACGTGTTTTCCATTGAATTCAAAACAAACATTAAACTAATTGTATTTGTTGTTCTGTTTGTAAAACTCAGATAAAATTTCGAATTTCATAACTGAGTAAAGATGTTTAAATGTTAGGGAATAAAGTTCCTTCAAAAAGATTTTTTTAAATTAAAAAAAAATCATATTTTTTATGTTTATACTTTTAAATAAAATGCATTTTGTATACATATATACTTTTTAAGAGAAAGTTTCTGCAAAGTGCAAAACTTGGCAACACCGGAGCGAGTGAACTGATTAGCTGGAAACAAGAGATAGATTTTATCGTGTGACTATGACGTCGCGTGAGTTTTTAAATCGATTGGCTAGAATCACGTGTTTTTCATTATCATGTGACTAAGACGTCACATGAATTGAGCCCATTGTGCTGGGGTCTGCGATGGGAGACTACGTATATCGAAAAAGCAGGCATGCGTTATATGTATGATAGTACAAATGGTAATGGCAGAGCTGCGCTACGAATATATCACGAGCAGTTTCCTGATCGATGAATGCCGGATCACAGAATTTTTCAGTGGTTACATCGCCAACATCAGAAACCGGTTGGTTTCATATCACCAGACATGGTACTGGTCAACGAAGAGCTGTACGCAGTCCAAGTCTGGAAGCTGTTGCTCATCACATAAGTTTGAGTCATCAGACCGTTTGTAGGGTGTTAAACGAAAATCACTTACACCGCTTCCATTTACAGCGAGTACAAGCGTTGAATCGTACAGATCATCCTCTCCACCTAAATTTCTGCCAGTGGATGGTACAGCAAGGTGCGCTGGAGTCGGACTTCAAAGCTCATGTGCTATTCACAGCTGAGGCGACTTTTACACGCGATGGCGTCTTTAAAGCACGTAATTCCCATATGTGAGCAACCGAGAATTGACATGCAACGAGACCACATATGCATCAACAACGATCCTGTGTGAATGTGGTGGAGTGGTATAGTCAACGAATATTTGATTAGTCCATACTTACTACCGACGTGACTTAATGACGAATGTTATCTTATTTTTCTAGAAAAGGTGTTACCAAAATTTCTGTAGGATGTTCAAATTGTCCTTCGTAACCACATGTGATTTCAATATGATGGGTTGCCAGCCCTCTTCAACACTGATGTGCGCACTTACCTGAATGCTATGTTTGGGACGCAATGGATTGGGCGGGGGTTGATCTCTCTTGTCCACACCAATTCTTCGATTTATAGAGTCTCAACTACTTTTTGTGAAGACATATGAACAATCTTATTTCTGCGACTCCACTTGACTCAGATGAGGATCTCATTGCTCGAATATCCGAAGATGCTACACGTGTGCGTGAAATATCTGTCATCTTTGAACTTGCATGCCAATCACCTTACCGACGCCGTCAAGTATCTATAGCTACTGGTGGATACAGTTTTGTACAGTTATTGTAAACATTACACTTGTCAATGACGCTTTAAGGTATCCAACTGCGTTCGGAGTATTTTTTTTTTAAGTTTTCAAAAAATCCCTAATATTTTTACATTTTTAGTTTCACTTTTATACATAATAATAAAAATAACAGTTAGAAATAATATATGTACATAAAAATTTGCAAAAATTTAAATTTTTAAAGAAATTTTAATCACATTTTGGAATTTTTTCAAACACTCTATTTTTTAAAATATTTTATATTTTCCATAAAATATTGCTGCAATACATTTTTAAAACAGATTTCTAGAGAATGACCTACAAGTGTTAAATTACTTCTTTTGAATCAAAAGTTATGGGCAGTCGAGCTTGCGAACTAGGAAATTCAATCAAATTATCGTAACATTCAGAAAGAAATACAACTATAAAATAACTAAAAATTGTTTAATTTCTTAGCTTGTAGGTCATTCTCTAGATAATACCAATAATAACATTTGTGTAACATTTCATACAAGTATCTCTAATAGTGTTTTAGATATCATGTTTGAAATATCATGAAATTTACAAAAAAATGGTTTTGAGAAAAATGCATTTAAACTTTATAAAATCAATTTCAAAACAAAATATGACAAGTATATTACTAAAACTCTCCTGGTTTATAATTAACAATCCCACTCTTTGGAAGTTTGTTAAATTTTTTCTTTCTTTGGGCCTCCTTTTTTTTCTGGTTGATTTTATAAAAGGCAAAGATTGTTGTTTTGAGTCACCGACACGAAAGATGTCAACAAATCTCTCATCACGCAGTATATAATTCCCTGCATTTATGCCAAATGCTTTCAAAATACCTAACACATCAATGAAAGCTTTTTTAAAAATAATGACGGTAAAATATATGGGTACCCAAAGAAAATGCTTTTAGCTCGATAAAAGTTTCTTTCAAAATGATTTGCCACAAACAGGCGTTAAATGATACATTTTTATTTGTGTCTTACCGTGGAGGCAATTTTATAATAACTGCTTATCCCTCTGCTTTGTGTACACAAGTTTAACAATATTTTAAAGTTTCACAGAAATACATACAATTTTTTCTGTTTATTGTTTTCTGGTGTCATTTCCTCGTTGATAGTCACACCAGTTCTCAACTCAAATCGGGCACGGCCCATATATGGGTTTCTCCCTGCTGGAGCAACAGTGAAAAAATTACTGCTATTGTAGCACTTAGCATAGCTTTGGCGTGATTGGTGTTAGTGCTAAAACAGTGTAGAATTTTATTAAACATAACATTGATAAGTTTTTCCGTCTCACCGAGGTTTTTTTTTCGCCTTTTTAAAAATTTCTTTTCCGACTACTCAATCTTTCTTAGAAGTATCTTATGCACTCATATGATGACATTGTTGACACCATACACATCTTTAACAGAAAGGTATCCTTGGAATCACCATCACAAAAGAAATACATATTTTTAAGATTTCGTAGTGCAAAAACATACAAAGATTTTGTACGCACTATGTTTGAAGTAAATCCCAGATGATTGCAGGAACACGCATGTATGACTGGACTTATAGAATTCTAAAAAACTTTGATAACATTTCCAAGTCTAGAATTTCCCAGTGTCAATGTATAAAGTTTCTATAGAAACCACATTTAGCGATGAATGTCCATGTGGCTCTGCCGTCAACGGATATTCCACATTCTTCAACTGACATTTTGAAACATTTTATAATAATTTTCGCTTAAAAAGCAGTGTCGTTCATGGCATCTTTAGCCGTTGGTGTAGCAGCACAGACAAGACTTTCTTTCACAAAGTCTAAATGTTCCTTTTGTCATACAAGGCCAGTTCAGCTTATCACATAGCTTTTTCACAGGAAAATATCATCTTTCAATCACTCACCTTCTAAAAAAAGGTTGGAAATTAAAAAAACTTTGCATTTTTAGCTTTTCAGTAGCTGAAAAAAGGACGATAAAACTTTAATCGGAGCATTTTTAAAGTCACATTAGAAGTCAGTCTAAACATGTAATCTTCATGCAGGTACAGATTGTTCTCAAAACAATTGGAGAAACACAAACTTTAAAACACACTTCCCAATTTAAATAAAATATTCTATTACCTCTTAATGTTCCACTAAAACATTCTTTGTTCTGTGAAAATACCTTTACTTATCCCAGTTTTCGTTCATTACAAGTTTGAGCACTTCAAGTCAAGAACATTACAAGTCAACACTTCCATTGTTTTTGTAAATGTCTCACCAGCATAGTTGCGTTTTCAAGAGGTTAATTTGATTCATTTTTTTAACCCTTATAAGCAGATAATATCAAAAGCAGAATGTTCAGAAACAATTAACAATTAAAAATTGTACAATTAAAGCAAAAAAAAATCAGGTTTTTGAAGAAATTTGCGAGCAACATTCGAAAGATTCAAATCAAAACAAAAACATGTGAAGTCAGAAGAAACAGATGTTGCCAATCGCAAAAGTCCAATTAAAAGATTGAAATTGTTGCCAATCAATAAAATAGTTTTAAAAAATGTCAGAAATTGTTTTTAAAATTATAATGGGTTGAAATTGCAAAAATTATGGGTAAAAAGCATGTTAAGCAGTCAACTTCCGGTTTCAATTTCACCGCTGTAATAATATTTTAAACACCTGTAACTT
>BMAU01001557.1:0-23532 GCA_019973935.1 Trichonephila clavipes
AGTTTTATGACAGAAGTGAAGTCAAAGAAATGCTCATCCAACCAAAGCCTCGTAGCCAACAGAGACATCATATATACAGCGTTAGTTCTCTTGCTGTGAAATCCCTCATTACTAGCGCGGATAAAATAACAGATAAACGGATGAAGATTATCACCCTACAACTCTCTACGCAGCTAATTGTATTGAAGGTGGTTGGATGAACGCAACCAAAGATCCTGCAAACAGTGCCTCGGAAAAACACCCCAGACCATAATTGAGCCACCATGCCCTTGTACAGTTCCAACCTAGCATGCAGGATCCATTGCTTCATGAACCTGACTCCATAGCTCTTAGCCGCCTGCCGTCGGGCATTAAGTATTCGGAATCGAGACTCACTCACTCCATGCTACTCGTTTCCAATCTTCTACACTCCAGTCTCTGTGCTCACTCTGCCCATGCAAGAGCTGTGCAGCCTTCGATATTAACCTCTCTGAGTGGTTAGCTTCCTCCCTGAAAAGTTATTCCGAAAGCGTTTACTCTTATTTTGACATTCGCTTTAAAATGCAACAGACTTCTTTCCTTTCCCCCTTTTAAAACTTGGGAGGTCTGAACGGGGACAATTTTATGACCTCAGTTCGGTCCCTTTGTAAAGTAATGAACCAAGAGATCAATCGTTTACAGCTAGCTGTCAAGTTGCCTTGGGCAATCTTGTTTGAAACTTGTAGTGCAACTGGGTCGTTTCCCTATAGGTTTAGTCACAGTAAAATTAAAACAAAATGAAGGGTGGAAAAAAAGGAAATAAATAGTGTGTTAGAAGTTGAAAAGTAATTATATTTTCTTCAAATCAAAATTTATTTTTCTGTCATTTTTTAAAAATTATATATATATATATATATATATATATATATATATATATAATATATATATATATTTGGTATTGCGATTTGAACCAGAAAAAGCATCCTGTATTCTATTTTTGAATATGAGAGTAAGAAAACGCGCTCACTTTCCTGTTTTTTAAAAAGTAATGAGGTAAAAAGAGCAAAGGCCCTATCTCTTTTTTAAACAATAAGACAATAAATGGTGCATACGGTGATATACATACGATGATTATATTTATGAAATAAAACCGATCTTTCTCTATTCAATTATATTTTTAATTTAAAATAGCATAAAAAAGGATTTCAATACTTTTAATTTATTTTAATTAAAATCATATAAATGATATTTTTATGTTAACTGAATATTTTTCGGAAAAAATCTAAATTTTCATTCCTAGTGTTCTCCTTTTCGAACTTCTTGTATTAAATAAAAATTTCTTTTCTACATCGGCATTTGTGATGGACATAACACACATTCAGTCAATACTTTTTAATTTTAAATGGGGATATACTTCTTCAAATGCGCATGACAGTACTTCTAACCATTTTCTACTCAAGTTTAATTTCTTATCTTCCTGTTTCTTTTATTACAAGGAAAAATGTCACACATCGATAACTACATTTTCACACAATTCAGTCATTACAAATTCTATTGTGGAGAAAAGTTCTCCTAATTAAATTTGTCTTTCAAAACAGTACACTTAAAACAATTTTGTTCAGTGAAGTTAACCGACAGTTCCACAATGTATCCATACCAAATTTTAAAAACAATTTTAACACTTTGAAATTGTATCCTGTATTAAATTTTTTGAGTATACACAAATATTTCCTGCTGTATGGAAGACATAGTATGAGATGTGGTGTGTGGTTTTGAAAGAATGTTTTCGTACGTGTAGACTATTTTTTAAAATTTAAATATCACTAAAGCTGATCATATAACTGCAAATGAGCCTTATTTTAATGTGTGCTGGTATCAAAATAAAACACTTTTACAATATTAAACAGCCTATGGGTTTATATTCAATATCAAACTATTCCGCAAAATGTGTCGTGGTTTACAACTTCTATTCAAATTGTAAAGAAACTGAAATATAAATATATCTTACTGCAGCCAAAAATATTCATAATATGTAAATATCCTATTCCTCCACTTATTTCATGTACATTTTAAAACTGTAGCTGAATGCAATTTTTTATATTTATAAACGAGGCATAAAAGCTCACACAGTCGTAAAAATGTCTTTATCATTTTTAAATATACTACTATAAAACGTATATGGATTGTAAGATCAGTTCTAAAATCCTAAAAGCTTTTAGAGGAGCAAAAACATGTAATTTTGGATTGATCAAAATTTTAATATAATACACAAATATACATGTTATTAAGCAAATACATTTGAAAAATCAAACTTCCTTCTGAAATAAACGTAATTGAAAGAAAAATGTTTAATTGCAAATGAGTGGAAATACATGTTTATCTAAGGGGTATCCCCAAAGTGAGGCAATCCTCAAACTTAAGACTCAAACTCAGTGGCACAACAATCCATGAGGGCCAGGAACTACTGTGCCCATCATAATAAACGTGACCATTGGACGCTGAGGTGCATGAACAGATGTCCTGATTTGGTGGTCTGTCTGAAGAGAGACCTTCAGTGTTTAAGACTGTAAGCAAGCTTGGTACTCATTTATCGACCCAATGTAGCGGGATGAAAGGCAGAGTCGACCTTGCTCCAGCCCGTTAATAGAACCCCAGACCTGTGGTGTGAAAGCACGATACACTTCACTCAATCCTATTCGGTGAAAAATAAAATTTAATGTTAGAATCTATATAAATCCCTTAATGAATGATAGAGTCCAAACTTTTTTTTCATGTAAACTGTTTAGACGGAAAATGGTTAATTATGAACATTTCGCAAGTTGCATAAATTAAAATTAACTGTTATAGTTTCATAAATTTTAAGAGTACAAAAAGTGTATTTGGCTGCACGAATTAATTTAAAAGGAATATGTTTACAGAAAAGTAGTAAATCTGTTCAAAGTATGGTTGGTTACCTAGATATTGTCAAACACAACAATGTATTTGGAAGCCAATTCCACAATTAGTTGTTATAAAAATGTATGGAAAATTACAAACTAGAATTAGTTTTTGCATTTGTAATTTATATATTTTTTTCCCTGAGAGATTTAAAAAGCTAGAGCGGCATCCATCAAAACCGTGCCCCCTTTCTGTTTTTCAGATCGCCCCCGACTAAGCCGGCTCTGCCATAGTAAATTGAAAATGGCGTATTTTGTTTGTCAAGATCATTTTATAGCAGACTGCATTTTTCATGTATTTTGATGGTCGTTTTATATTTTCTACACGCTTAGTCTTAATAAGTCTGAATTTGGAAATTACATAAAAATTTTGATATTGGCATCAATGACCATTGCTAATCTTTTATTAGTATATGAATGTGTCATCAAACGATTACATGACTTATTATTAACATATATTACTTTGAACACAATTAATTAATATTAAGTATAACATAACGCACAATAAAATTTTCTCTGAACTTTAAAATAAATATTTCCTGAAACTATCAGATATACTGCAATTCAGTCTCATTCCTACGCTTTAGCTTCTCAGATTTTGCTTCCGTGTAAAATCTTTATTGTATATTCGTCGATTTTTTTAGTATATTTTTGCTCTTAGCATGCGGTTTTCAACTGAATTGTATGAAATCTTCGAAATATATTAAAAAATACCAAAGAAGCTATATAATAAAAAATTTGAAATTTATATTATACTCAAAGAGTTGCTGGAACTTATGTTAAATAATTTTTAACTGCGCGATACATTTTTTTTTCAAAATTTCAAATGGAATTTTGAACATAAAATTTCTTGCTTTATACGGTCGAGATTTCAAAAATATCCAGATTTTAATTACTTATTCAGTTAGCCTTTAAAAAAAGATAAATGTTGAGGTATTTTGCATAAATAGATATTTTTGAAGAATAATTCGAATGTTTTTGAATAGCTCGAATTTAAAATTGATTTTTATGTTTATTTATATGCATAAATGTCTACTGTAAATGTTTCCGTACATTTTTGATTACCATTTATTCAAACATTTAAGTATATGGGAAAATCTTATTCATGTTGTCACTGATGTAAACTGAGTTCAAGCACTTAAAATTCAATATAATTCCGTGTATTTACAACTATAACTAGGCTGTACTTCCCTGAACACTGGGCTGAAATCAAAAAAACTAATAAATCTTAATTAGTTTTTTTTTTCGTTATTATTTTTATCAAAGTGCAAGAAAATGTTTCAAATTATTTGATGAAGTTTAAATTTATTCATTTTTAGTGGTTGGAAAGTTGAAAAGATTTCAAATTTTAAAGTGTTTGGTGTTTTATTAATTTTTTTTGGCATCTTATAATGAAATAATCATGTTTCAAAACTTGAAAGCATTGATTAAGATAAGAAAAATGAAGCGAAAGAATATACTTTTAAAAAGATATATTTGTCTAACTATATAAAATAGCAGATTGCCCTGACACGCCCCAACTTGTTACAGTTTCAAATTAATAGGAAACCAAAAGGGAATTGTATCATATTTTACTTATGCATTGGGACTTTTCAAAACTTTTAAAATACAAGCGAATAAACAAACACTTCCTGGGGTCTAAAGAAATCTTCCCCGATTTCTTACGAATACTCCAGGGTCAAAATATCGGGGTTCCCTGCGAGCCATAAAACTTCCTATCAATGTCCTGCTGTATTGTTTCCACCGGGTCCCTAATTATCTTTCAAGATGTTAAACCTTTAAAAGGGAGAAAGGATTTCAGAAAAGTATCGGCTAATCCGCTTTTGAAAATGTTACTTGAAGGCAAAAACCCGTGCAGTGCATTTTTGAAGTATCTTTACAATGATGGAATTTTCCGTGCTAACCGCTTGGAGGGTTAAGCACTGAGAAATGGTACACCCGTAGGTGGACGGCCTCCCAACCCATACGGTGAAGCGAGTTTTGCATGGTCTGCTTACTGACTGGAAGGACTGAACCGTCATTCAACTGGGTGGTAATTTGAACTAATGTTTGGCTTCTGGCTGCGCACAATACGCCTGAGTCGTCTCTCACCACGCACTGCCAAGGCCAATAGTTGTTTGCAGTTTACCCAATCACTAATTTTTTGTTGACAATCCACATATTTTTGGTAAACTCTTGAAACTGTCCGCCTTGAAAACTCCTGTCTGGAGATTTTGGAATTTTAATGATCCATGCATCTCACATCTATTATTTGGCCCCGATCGAAGGCGTCTAAATCAGGCAGTTTATCCATACTGGCAATTCCAATAACTAATTTAGAACTGGGAAGATCTTACAATCTCTTCTTCAAAACCTAATTGATAATTTACAAAACACGGCAATTATTAAAAATAGCTTAGAGATTGCTAGAGTTACTAAGGATATGATGATTTTTCTATGCATGGTTCTGATCTCGAGGACCTTTTAATTCTATAGGATATTGACGATATGATTAAGGTTCTACAGTTAATTTATGATAAATATGTGTGTGTGTGTGAATTATATACTTCAATGAAAAAAGAAGAAAATTGATATTCTTGTTAACCTCGTATTAAAAGACAATTTCATTACATTTTTTTTTTTTTGATCAGAATCTTTATAAACAGATCAAAGGATTACCCTCAAGGTGATCCAGCTAGTAATTGTTTAGCGAACCTATATTTACATTTTTTTGAAATAGATCATGTTGTAAATGATTCTTACTTAATTTATCGTTATATAGATGATATAATAATTTTGGTAAAAATAGTGAATACAAACCAAATATTACATTCTACCCTGATTATCTCAAGCTCCTTAAAACTAACTTCAACTCTAATAGGGTGGAATTCTTGGATTTAGACTTCATCTTATTAACAATAATGTAGTCAGTAACATTTTTGACAAAAGAGATTCGTTTAAGTTCCATATAATTAAAATTCCCATATGGAACAGTAATTTTACATATATCAATTTACAAAAATATCATTTTGAATTTTTTATTTAGAAATGATAACTTAACTACCCACAAAATAGATAAATACAATAATATAAAAAAAATTTTCAATGTTGTTTAGATCATGAATACCCTTTTAATTTCTTGAGATCTTATATTCATCACAAATACATTAACCGGCTTGCTACTGAATTCCAAATCCACCACACAACAATAGGTTTTCAAAGTCAGCATGTTAGTGGTCTTGCTTTGAAGATTATATCATAACACTCATACCACAGTTTACATTTTTTCCACACACATCTTGAACATCTTACACATTGTTGACAACCAACCAAATTATAGCCTAGCAAATTTACATTTTTGACAATCAAACCAATTCAATATTTACCATATTTGATTGTCGTCATTTTATACTTGTCTTTTCTGGCTGGTATAAAAGTCAGCTCAAAAGATGTGATTATGTATTTTCGAATTTTTTAACTTAGTGAATAATTGACTTTCATTAATGGCAAGACGCTTGTTTCTCTTCGTAAAAGCTTTGTGAGTAAAGAAATTTTGTTAAATTAATTTTTGAATGATACTTTTCTTATGTAATTGTTTTAGCATTTTTCTACTTTTCTTTAATAATTATTTTGTGATTTTGTGATTTTTTTCTGCATTAAGAGTTTTGGGAGAGTTTGTTACATAATAGTAGTGATTGGTTTTATCATGCTCTCTGAGTTATCCATACTCTGTAGTTTTGTTTATTTTATTTTATTTGGTTTTTCTACCGAGTTGCAAAAGGGGAAGGTTGGCGCCATTAAAACTAGTTTAACCCCACTTATTCGGTCCTAAGTCCGAAATTGCTTTCTGACTCGCTAGGTTCTGCTTTTTGTAGTTCTTTTATTTCTCTATAATTTTGTTCTTCATGTTCAGCTTTTTATATTTTTATTATGCTATTTCTTGTTATGTTCTTTATCTATTATTTCTTGTTTTTGATAAATAATACATATTTCTTTTATATATATATATAAATAATATATATATATATATATATATATATATATATATATATACAGGGTGTCCGAGCTGAAAGTATCCAAAAGTAATGGTTATTATAACATAACTACCCATCATAATTTAGCAAACTGTTCATCTGTGGATTGGAAAACTCTCCGATATTTTTTGGGTCTAGTCCTATTGGCAGCACGGGTGGACAGTATTTGACAATCACAGACGATAAACGTTTTACACTGACTTCATTAGTACATATGTGAATGTCACAGTAAAATTGCGTACTTTGGTTACGGAATTTAAATCAATGACGCGCGTACAGTGACGCATTCGAACAGAATATGATACAAGAATGGCGGACTTTTGATCCTGGATCCTCCCCACCCTCTCCTTGAAAAAATTTTCTATGCGCCATTGCATAAGATTACAAAAATTGGGGAGTGGGGGCAATCAAGAGCCATTGGGGTTGGTCTGTACTCGTGTACCCACTGATAGTAATATCCATTATACACACACACACATAGCAGAATTATACTATTGCTTAATGTGGATCTGCATACATCGGTTATGTATCAGTGTTCTAGATGCAATAATAGTTTACTAGGATTAATAATGTTCAAAAGTAATAGTTCGTGTAAGAATAATATCAGTATTATACTATAATAATGATATATTTAGAACTGCATGCTGTATCTCGTAGCATTTTACAGTATAAAGCGTCTTGTACCAATAACACGCAAAAGTAATATAAAGTACAGTTATAATAATAGTATATTATGGCAATAATGTTCTATATAAAGTATACTTAAATTTGATTCGGTATTCCAGATAACTTCAAACAATTCAATTTTTATTTTAAACTTTTATATACAGTCATGTACAAAAACAAAAACAAAAAAGTTAGCCGAATGCTCTATGGAAGTTACATTAAACGATTTATATTATCTTACTGCATTCTATCTATCGAAACTTCGATGTAGTGGATTCATTCTACGATTTTCTCAACATACAACAAGGGATTTCCATACCCGAACCACCTTGGACGTCTCCAGGTAACCTTACACTCTGGGAAGGAGGTAAGTAGAGTAAAAAAGAAACGAAAAGAGCGTTAGAGGGGGAAGCAGGGCGGCGCATGGGGGAGGCGAAGTGGGAATATTAGAAAAGTTTCTTCTTATCTGATTCCGTTTTTCGAACTGATATATCTAATGCCGATATATCGTGAAAAGGATGAATGTTAGCTCGTCCTCGCGTCACATTCTGGAGCTGTCGCTGATTGGCCAAAGGGTGGGGAGACAAATCCTGCATTAGATGGACACATGCATGTATTGGCGTCTGAGGCTGTTCGATCGAAATATTATAGAGGAACCGCATTTGGCTGAGGCATCACCACGTCCCAGCACGCCAAGCGAGACATCCCTATCAATGGTGACGTTTGTAAAAAAATTCCAGTATAATTCATGCGATGGGGTGATGGGGTGTGATTTTTGAATTTGTTTCAACGTCACGCTTCAGAGATGATTTTTTGGAAAAAAAAGTTTATTTTTGTTTGTTTTTGAAAATTTATTGAAACAACTATCAATCCCTTAAATGCGTTGAAAAATAGGGTTTGCTTATATTTTTCCTATCACTTTTATAACTATTGTACAAAAGAGTTGGGATTTCTTCAAGCCAATAGAAAATAAAATAGGCTTCGATTTAGTGCTACAATAAAAACATACACATGATGCACTCATATAAATTCCACCTCTACATAATTGTATATCAGTTGAACCTCTATATTGCGAATTTTTCTATAGAGCGAAGTTTTTCCAGGGACCTTGAACATTTCCACAATTTTCTTTCGTAAAATAACCTCTCTAAAACGAAGTGCCATTTCTATATAACGAAAATTTTCTTTTGTGATTCAATTTTTTGTTCTCCCTTTTTTTAAAGTATTTTGAAAAAAAGTTCAAGTTATTCTCTCTTTAACCCATTTTATGATGGTCATAAATCTTGGACTGATTTTATTAGATCCTAACTTCCTGAGAGCAATAGAGTTCTGGACATTTCATCTCAAGAAGTGCAAACTTTAACTCCCATTGCCCAGTTATTAGCAACATCTTCGATATATCCTCTTTCACCCTCTTGGAGTTGTCCCGTGTCCCCGTCTTATAATTCTAAAATAATGCATGTGTTTAATATTATTTGTTTGCTTTAAATTAATAAATATACTTAAAATTCATTAATAATTTAATAAAAATTAATTTCTTAATATTGAAATACAGTGAATTCTTCATTCTTTTTTTCTTGCTTTCCTTGCAGTTTTCTTTTTTGATGGTTAGATACATAAATAAACATATATTAATTTTAAAAAAATGTTGATAATAGCTGCTTTTCAATACATAGTGTTTATGAATTTATAAACCACATACAACAAATATTTTAAAGTATATTAAAAGATGAATCTTCTATATAAAGAATTTTGCATATAACGATTTTTCTGGGATTTATGACTTCCTTATACAGAGGTCCGACTGTTTTATTCTAGCTACAGGATAAGCGCTTTGAAAAATTTACAAATAAAAATGAAATTGTTAAATTATGTTTTTAAGATTAACATATACGAGTTAGCTACTAAATTGCTAGGGGCTGTAGAAGGTGAGTAGTAGTAGTAAATTAGTATAAATTAGAATTAGCTATTATGCTATGTTTTTAATATATGCAGTCTTAAACTTAAAATACCCCTGATCAAAACTTTTTAAAAATAGATATTCTGAAATTTTAAAATATCATCTATCTATCTCTATATATATCCCCCTTTTTTCCTGTTATTACGGAAATAGCTGGGATTTCTTAAATGATTGAAAAATGTCGTCAAGGAATTCAATGGAGAGCAAGGGGACTGCTTATCGTTGATTAATGTTGTATCAAAGATAATTGAAAGAGCCCTCCCGGCATTCTGAATACTAAGTTTTTAACCCGATGATTAACGCATAACTTCACAGCACTACACTAACGCACACACCAACATTTAAAAGACTATTTACAGGGTTAATAAGGAAAATATCGCTTAAAGCGCTCTGCCACGCAGCATCATGCGCCTTGCATGCTCATTCAATCAGTTCCATCAGCGTTCTCTCTTATAATTAAATGGCGCGTTACATATTTTTATTCTGGCAACCCTGAAGTCGCCAATTACGTTCGAAGGCGCCAACAGAAAGTATAGAGGTACAAAATGATCTAGCTTTTAAAAAAATCATTTATATTGATAACAGGATTGGTTAAATTTTTATAAATATTTTATAAGTTGAAAATAAACTTTGTTGGACATAAAAAAAAGAATTTTTGGTACTTGAATATTATAACGTCGATCAATTTCGTCAAATCAAGACATCGCCAAATTTTTCCTTTTTGTATATAGTGCGTACAATTTAATTAACTATTTGCTAATAATAACTCCTTTTTTTAATCTTAATTTTTATGCAGTAACTTACTTTTCACTGTTTTTTGTTCTAGACAATTGACACAATCAAAAGAATATCTTTGGTAGCATATTAAAAGTATGATTCGAGAATGAATTTGGACTTTTTGATCCTGTGGACCCTTCCCCCTCCCTGAAAATTTCGTGTGCTCCACTGATAACTAAAGTATATATATATATATGCAATCTACAATCGAACTCTGATATGTCGAACCCCCCATTTAACGAATTTTCTTTTCCCCCGATAACAATTAAGACAATAAAAACCTATTTAATGAATAACAAACTCAGAATTAAAGAATTATTTCAACAGCCGAAACAATTTGTTTTATTAGGTTAGATTAGAAAAAAAGTGATTTCTATTAAAAATTACATTATTTTCGTCCGAACAAACAAATACTTTTTGTAAACATCAAACTTTGATGGGAAAGGGTACGCGTGTAGCCCATTATTATTTATTGGTGCCGATGAATATGATTGTAGCCTATCGCGTGAGTTCTAAATATGAATGGAGATTTCTTTCTTCTTATTTCATCCCACTCCACAGCGCAGGTATATTTTAAGAGCTTTTTCTATTTGCTGTCTCTTTTTTTTTTTTGTGAGAGAAGTGAGGTTTATTAGGCGTACCGTTTTGAAGAAAAATTTTGATGCAGAAACTGGCAGGAGACTCTAACAAAACTATAACATTTTATAATGCTTTTCATTGTTTGGGAAACTGTGAAAGCATACTTCATGCAGCAGGGTATAAATGACGCATAACATCTATTAGTAATTATTCTAAATTATCAATGTTATTGCAAATTTCCTAAATTTCCGAATCAACGCAAAATAGTGCGTAATATTGCACTAATGGGTTTTAGATTCTGAATAAAAAGGTGTGCAATTTCTAACTACAGATATTTCTTGTGCAGTTGATTGTTATAGAATTTCCAAAAGGTAAGTTGTGACGAATCTATACGGAACTTTTATCACTACCTTTCTGAGCCGACCTTTTAGGGAAATTTAATTCCCTACCTATTTCTAATCAACTCAAAAAAGCGGACAGGATTCCTTGTTATGCAGATCAGATTTCAGTATTTAAGTCAAACGAAATAGTAAAAGTTAGAGGAGTAGGAGATAGATATTGAAACATAAAGTTATAGTGAATTTGAATTGAAGTTTTATTGTTGAGATAATTTAATTTCATGAAAGAAAGAATTGAGAATCCAAGTGGTAAATATAGAATTGTATTTAAGTCTCATTAAAGTTTTAAGAGTGAGATTAAAGTTAAATGTTCAATAAGAACATTAAATATAATTCTGGGATCTCTTATCGTGGTAATTTCTGCGTGATCGTTATTTAATAAATTAATTAATTGGATCTTTAATTATTTAAGTTAATTTAAATGATATTACCTTTAAAACCTCATAATATTAAAGTAATTTGTTAATAAGTCTTTGATTCTATTTGAGAAAGATAACCAAAAAAAGAAAAGTTATTTATAAAAATAGCTACTGGTTCTTCCTTGACTCATAATTATTACTCGTTTCAAAATGAGTCCTGGGACCTTCACAATGGCGCCCAACGTATAAATCCCGAGAATAGAGTCGGATCCAGTTTAGAATCATTCCGGAACAATATTTTTCGGGAATTGAGAACATAAATGATTTTTTGGAGAATATTGATCATAATCTCGCGTATTATGAGATACCTGCACAACTGGCATGCTTACTTGAAGGGTCATCTCAAAGGACGGCACTCGACTGGTTCGAAGTTCTAGGTTATAGAGTCATTGAAGATAAGACAATGACTACGCGCACTTAAAACAGGCATTGTCGGAACAATTTCCCGTGGTCAGAAATAGGTCAGAACTAGAAACGCGATTTTATTCCTCATCACAAAGACGAGATCAACAGCCTTCGAACTTTATTTATGAATTTTGAAAATTCATAAAGTCCAAACTAGAAAATGTCGGAGGAAAAATTAATAGATCACGTCGTTATCGATTAGAACCTCAAATTTTGATTTATGTCGAAGTTAGACATCCACAAAAATACTGCCAATCTCCTACAAATCGTTGATAAATACGAAGAACGTTTTATGCATAGACAAATCAGAGGTTCGAGTGAGGATTTAGAAGTTCAGGCCTCATGAAGACAAATCGTTTTTTAATACCCTTTTTCAGACAAGGAAAATTGGAGGAACAGAAATAATGAGAGATACACCAATAATAGCCGACCACAAAGGGAATTTAATCGATTCGAAAACCAAGGTTTCACAAATAATCGCAGATTCGAGGGTAGACGCCAAGGTGGACAATCGGATCAACCATTCCACAGTCAAGGCGGTCGACAAAGTGGGTCGAGAAATAGTTCATTTCGAGGTCAAAATGAACGAAGTAGAAATTTAAACTTTTAAGCGATCGATGTGAATATGGGGGTAATCGATCGCAGGGTACGGAAAATCCTCCAGTTTGGGATCATCGGCCTATCAGAGTATCCTCTATAAGAATGACCCCAGTCGAATTACCGTATGTCCCTATTCTATTAAATGAAACCTTTATTACAGCACTATGGGACACGGGAGCGGAGAAATCTTTTATTTCGGATGAGGTATACCGCAATTATTTTTCATACCGACCTCGTCAAAGACGAAAGACAGAGTCGTGACAGCACAGGGAGCCCCGTGCAGTCATTTGGGTAGAGTCGAGTTACAAATTAGAATCGGGGAATTTCAGAAACCCTGGGAATTCCATATACTTGATAACATGCAGTATCAGTGCATTTTGGGGATAGATTTTATGAAGGCGTCGCGATTAACATTAGATTTTGATCAGAAATCCTTGATCATTCCCGATCATCTGATCAAACAAACGCCTAAAGAGGAGAAACTCGTTGATATTGATCTCACAGAATCGAAACTTGATGACGAGCAACAGAGGCAATTAAAAGCCTTATTTAATAATTTTAAAGGGTTATTTTCCGATCAACCGGGATTAACGCATGTTGTATATCATGAGATAGATACTGGAGATAAGGGACCGGTAGTGTCGAGACCATACAAGTACGACCGGGTCAAACAAGGCATTATTGATTATCACATAGATAAGATGTTACGGGATGGTACAATTTGTCTATTAATTCGCCCTATGCATCTCCAGTCGTTCTAACTCGAAAGAAAAATGACCTTCCTCCAGATTCTCCCGAGGCGTATCGTTTCGCGATCGATTATCGGAAACTAAATGGAATTACCAAATATCCTCGATATCCATTACCGGTTATTGATGACTTACTCACCAATATCCCCTCACACCAACGTTATGTCCACTCTAGATCTCAGAAGTGGCTATTTTCAGTTGGCGATTAGTCCAAAAGGACATAGAAAAACAGCGTTTATCACTCGCAATGGCACTTTTGCATTCCTACGCATGCCTTTTGGTCTTTCTGGGGCGGCGCCTAATTTCCAAAGGGCTATCGATATAATTCTCAACCTGTTATTGGGCGTTTCGTGTCAGTGTACATGGACGATGTTATTATAACATCTCCATCGTTCAAAGACCATCTCGATCATTTAACTCAGGTTTTTACCTTATTACGAGACGCAGGGCTAACGTTAAATAGGAAAATGTCACTTCGCTCGTGACAAACTCAAATATTTAGGCCTGATTATTAGTAAAGAAGGAATCGAAACTGACAATAAGAAAAATTCGGGCAATTACGAAATGAAACCTCCCAAAAATAATAGAGAAGTGTCAAAATTTTTAGGGATGACGGGTTGGTACCAAAAATTTATTCCGGGCGATACGCAGATATATGCGAACCATTGTACCAATTAAAAAAGGGGGCGAAGTTTAACTGGTCGGGAGAAGCACAGGATTCTTTTGATCAGATCAAACGCACACTAACGGAGGCAACTGATTTTACAATTACCAAATTTTTGAACAGTTCAATTTATTCACTGTTGCTAGTGGGGTCGGAATTGGTGCTGTGCTTCCAGCAAAAGTCAAAAACCTATTGCTTTCGCGTCTCGAACCCTTAATAAAGCAGAACGTAATTATACGGTTACCGAAAGAGAATGTTTGGCGGTAATTTGGGCTCTAAATACGTTTAAAAACTTATTTTGGACCCCCTACCCGTGAAATTGATTACAGATCACGCAGCGTTAACGAAGTTAACCAATGGTAAGAATTTATCAAGTAGGATGATCGATGGGCATTGAAATTGTCAGAGTTTAACATAGAATGGAGCACAGACCTGGTGTTCAAAACGTGGTCGCAAGATCTTTTATCAAGAAATCCAGTAGACAGTGTCGAGGGGGTCGCAAATTTCGTGCGCAGCTCTTAAAGCCCTCGCAATAAATTCCCGTGAACAATTCATTAAGGAACAGAGGGAAGATCCTGAATTAGGACATATTTATCGATACTTAGAAACCCTGATGACAGTTCTATTAATGCGACGGTTTGCGAGAGTTAATCCCAGGACTTCAAGTTGGAAATGGTCTCTCTTTTACGCGAAGTATTTTCTAATCTGGGAGAACTAAGAATTTATATTCCTGGTTCTCTTCGAAAAGATATAATGAAAAAGAATTTCATGATCTGCCACTGGAAGACATCTCGGAAAGAGGAAGACATATCTTAAACATCGTGACACGTGCTATTTTCCATTTATGAAAATATATATTTAGCGAATATGTTTCAACCTGTGACCGGTGTCAAAGTTTAATTATAAGAAAACGCTACCAGCTGGTCGTTTAATGCCTATAGTTTCGAAATATCCAAATGAAATTGTAACAGCTAGACTTATTAGGCCCCCTACCCCGCATCCCGACCCGAGAGATATAAATTCATATATCTGACCACTTCACTAAGTGGTGTAGGCTGATTCCCTCTTCGTAAGCTTCAGCCCAGGCAATAGCTAATGCTTTTTTGATAACTATATAGCGCGTTACGGAGCTCCGATTTCTTTGATAAGTGATAGCAGCCCCCAATTTATTTCTGACGTGTTTGAACATCTCAGTCACAGGTTGGACATCAAACATATGAAAACGGTAACGTACCGACCACAGTTTAATCTCACGGAGAAAGTGAATAGAGAATTTAGTTCAAATGATAGCTTCTTTTGTTGAAGAAAATCATGAAAACTGGGACCAATTTCTACACGAGTTCGCTTTCGCATTGCGCACGGCAGTAAATGAGACGAGCAAATAAAACTCCGGCTGAGTTGTTTTTGGGAAGGAAAATCATAACTCCGTTTAGCAAGCTCATAAATGTTACGGAGGATGCGAAATATGTTGGTAGTAACATCGAAAGATTATTCGATGAGGCAAGACGAAATATGCAAAAAAAGCATAAGTCTTGGGAAAAACATTACAATCTCAGAAGGAGGGATGTTCACATCAAAGTGAACGATTTGGTTTTCTACTTCAAACACATTTCTTAAGTGCTGCGGGTAGGAAACAGGTGGGAAAATTTATGCCTAAGTTCGAAGGTCCCTATAAGGTTTTGGAAATAAAAGGAAATAATTTAGTTATTTGGAAAAACGGAAGAAATATAACTGTTAATATTGATCATGGTTCTGAGTGTATCGGCCTCGTCAGTCAGACACGATTAGTTCGGATAGTCCGGTAGAAACTCTGTATGACGAACAAGAAGTTAGTCATGGGTCGAATAGATCACATCAAGGACAGTTTAAAGAGCATAGGAAAACCTCTAGTCAGGAAAGTGAGGGGTGTAGATCACGGCAGGGATAACACCGCACGGGAGATCCCCAGAAATAAACGTAAAATTAATAGTACTGCGTCGAAGGACCAAGCTTTTAAAACGATCCAAGATATGTAGGAAGAGATCACGACAAGGATATGATCATCGGGACCGGAAAGAGACACGCTCCTGAGCAAGGGCAGGGAGTCAAGAGGTCGATCCCTTCCTCGATCTCGTCAGGAATTATAAATTTCTGCGACAAACATAATACCTCTTCACTCAGGGAGTAGAGTCATATTGCGGGTCCATCAAGGTTGCCTGATCGCAGGACTGCTACAACTACGGGCGGATCCCGAATGGAAGTTAGTGGACGTGATAGCCAGACCCACGTCAGACCAGAGCAACAACGAGAAGACGCAACGAACAAGCGGAGAAACCAATCCGGTCGAATCAAACCAATACAAGGAGACCTTGCCCATACTATCTACGGAGCCGTATACAAGAAAAGACGGAATTCTGAGGGCTGAGCAGCTTGCTATCGAAATCCAACGGCATACCTGGCAGCACATTCCGCAGAAGAAGCCTCTCCAGTATGGAAGCGTTGAATGGAGATCCAGTGCGCCAGGATTTAACAGGAACGAAATCCAGGATTGTATTGTTTCTTTATCTTCACGATGCATTGAAGTGAAGAATTTTTTGCAATTAAAGCAAGTCACGGGCGGACTCCTAAAATTGAAGACTGTCAAAAGTGAACACCATTGTGTGTGTTTTTCTGTACAGAAAAAAACGGCTTTTGTGTTACTTTTTGTATTTTGGAGAAAACATCTGAATTTTTGCATTTGTTTACTTCGATGTATGACTTTACTTAAGACCACGATATTCATTTTGGTTGTTTTGTGTTATTTGTTTATTACAAAATGATTATTATTATATGCTATGTGTGTTTCTATGTATGTTTTGTTTCACATCTGGTGACTTGGAGCGCGGCGAAGTTAGATAGGATTAACCATTAACACTAACTAGCGCATCAAGTTTTCGAATGGGAAGGCAAAGAAACAGATATTTATTGTATATGACATTCATGTAACTAATGTATAACTTCATGTCTGCTTTACCTACTTCTCAAATGGATATCAATCTTTCCAGGTAGCTGACTTCCCTGAGGGTCTTTGGAGATGATTTCCACACTTTTAGTAGAGATTGTATTTCTTTTTTTTGTATAATAACCTAAGTAATACTCTATGAGGCTGTTTTCCACTACTAGGGTGGTTTTTCCCACGCCCCTTAGCCAAATGGATAGAGTGCTGAGGATTAATTTAAACGTCTAAAGTATTATGAGGTTTTGGCAGTGAAATTCTAAATCGTAAAAATTTGTTCGTTTTTCATTACGGAAGATGTTTCAGTAATATACGGTTGTAAGAATTAATGTATCGTCGAACTGTAGGATAAGAATAGGGTTTACGTAATTTTATTTTCAGGGCGTATGAGTCCTTCGAATAAATCCGTTTCTTTTTGGAGGGGATTGTGACGAAGATCTATACAGGAACTTTATCCCACTAACCTTCTGAGCCGACCTTTTTAAGGGGAAATTTAATTCCTTACCTATTTCAATCAACTCCAAAAAGCGGACAGGATTCCTTATTGTGCATAGATTAGATTCAGTATTTAAGTCAAACTTAAATAGTAAAGTTAGAGAGTAGGAGATAGATATTGAAACATAAAGTTATATGATGAATTGAATTGAGTTTTATTGTTGGAATCATTTAATTTGAAGAATTGAGAATCCAAGTGGTAAATATAGAATTGTATTTAAAAAGTCTCATTAAAGTTTTAAGGAGTGAATTAAAGTTAAATGTTCAATAAGAACATTATTAAATATATTCTGGATCTCTTATCGTGGTAATTTCTGTGATCGTTATTTAATAAGAATTAATTAATTGGATCTTTAATTATTGAAGTTAATTTAAATGATATTACCCTTTTAAAACCTCATAATATTAGAAGTAATTGTTAATAAGTCTTTGATTCTATTTGAGAAAGATAACCAAATAAAGAAAGTTATTTATAAAAATGGCTACTGGTTCTTCCTTGACTCATAATTATTCTCCGTTCTCAAGAAAGTGAAGTCCTAAGAGACCTTCACAAAGTAAGAGAACTACTCGAAATAACGAATAAAATGTTAGCTCCCTATGAATCATCTACATAGAGGTTTCCGTCTGTGAGAAAATATATTACCTTTTCAGCTCACATTTTCCGTATCGTCGGTCTAATTATCCAGACTGCATAACTCCATCACAATGCTAATTTGATACGGTAGGGCTAGGCACCAGAAGTTGTTGCATATGTTCGTCAAGATAGGCGATATCATACATAATATAGTTTGCTTTGTCTTTATCGTGCGATAATGTGGATACCATGGGAGATAACGTTTATTAGTGTTGATTTTGTTTTGTTTTATTTTTCCTGCGAGATCTTTCTCTAACCAAAAATACTTATTGCTACAAATTTTGTGTAATGAACGCTTAAAATAGTGTAAATAATTTATATCTAGAAGAGTAATACATTAATATTACTTTCTGTTGTATTTATTTTATGTTAAAATCTTGCCACCACCTCTCCCTCTCTAAATCTTAGTTTTATTATGAAATAAAAAAAAACAGTGATTACACTGATCGAGGAATAAATTAAAAGAGGACGCGCACTGAGACATGGTAGTGGACAAAACCAAAGGTATATAGGAATCGCGCCAAAAAGCGTGTGTGGCGCGTTGCACTCGTATATCAAATCAGTTACGCCGGTGGAGTTACGCAGTCTGATAATTAGGCCGACGATATGCTATTGTCATTGTTACTAATGCCCAATGATCGGCAAAGGTCGGATCGTGACCAATGAAATTCATCTACGTCAAAAGGTTAAGTTACGCCTGTCGTTAGCCGTAGCGTTATGAGCATACTACGGTTCACAGTACAATTCACACGGCACGAGATCGCAGTACGATTTGGCCAATTTCCACTCCAATTTTTGAGAAGAACACTAGGGAGGAGTGATCAGGGCCTCTACCTTTCTTCCCTACGAGAGGACTTGTGGCTCGACAACTACTCTAGAGCAGCGGTCGCAAACGTTTTGACCCTAACGGACCAGTAAATACATAATATAAATCCCGCGAACCCCTAATAGGAATTTTTAAAGGGAGTTAAATATATTTATAAAAGAAATTGTGATCTAAGAACTGAAATCCAATGTATCTTAAAGCATAACTTAATGTGATGGCGAGAGTATATTCCACATTTTTCTGTGCATCGGCTAAATTTTCTCGCGGACCACTAGTGGTCCACGGACTACCCCTTTGGCGACTTCTGATTTGGAGTACCCCCCATGCCGCCAAGGCACTATACATTTATAAACACCCATGTCTTCTAAAGGATTCAAACCCACGCCTTAAGGCACATCAGTCAGCGGTCTCTAACCACTATGTGGGATGGGGATCTCTCCATATATAATAGTACTATATTATTCAAACAACATACCATTGATATAGCGTATTGCTGGAAATAATATTTTATTTTGTTAGACCATATATTATTGAAACATTGCACTATTGTTGTAATATGTGTTATTGAAATAATATATACTACTACACTATTGTTACAGTACATTATCGAAGTAGCATTTCTATAGTAATAATATTGCTAAAAATAATAATAATAATAATATATATATATATATAGTTATTTTCCCTGTATAGAAGGGTGAATGCACGTTAAATATGTGGTGGTTCTAAATCTTTCCGTTAGCTTGGAATATTTATAGTCAGGAACCAATCAATACCGTAGCTGAGTCCAAAATGAGCCCAGTATCAAAAACTCGTTTAGAGTCCTTTTTTGGGACCTTGAAAATTTATGATTTTACCTTAACATGTTGAGGCCCCAATACCGACAGCGAAGGAACCGCTTATGCTGGACAAGAGAATCATGTTTCTTGGACGCAGCAACAATGGGCTTCTGTGCTGTTCACAGACGAGTCCAGATTTACAATGGAGAGTGATTCAGGGCGTCTACTGATCTGGAGGGAACAGCGCACTAGATACCATCAATCCAACACTGTTGAAAGACACAGTTATAGAGGTGGTGGAATCCTGGTTTGGGCAGGGATCTCGCTCGGTGGCCACACTGACCTGCATGTGTTCCATGGAGGAACCGTAACTGGTCTTAGATATCGGGATGGAGATCCTTGATCCATATGTCCGCCCTATGCTGCTGCTATTGGTAACGACTTCATTCTGATGGATGATAATGCACGACCTCACCGAGCTGGGATTGTTGAGGAGTATCTGGAAGATCACGGTTTGGAACGAATGGAATGGCCAGCTAGATCTCCAGACCTGAATCCGATAGAACATCTTTGGGACTATCTTGGCAGAGAGGTTGCTGCTTTAAATCCTCCTCCAAGGTCGTTACATGAGCTGAAACAAGGCTTACTCTGTGTCTGGTCTTCGCTTCCCTATTCCGGTGTCCGACAACTTAATAAACAGCATGAAATCCCGAAGTATAATGCATTCAGTTGGGAGTGGACACATTCCTTATTAGAACCATTTTTGTATTGTTTTTATGCCATTTTTACCCACACATAACACTGTGATGTGTCTGTTTTTCTCAAAATGGACTTTCATAAGTGCTTTTTGGTATAAATGTTTCTGTATTACACTTATACAAATTTCACTGACATTCAATAAAAAAACTATTTAATGCACATATCCTGCAAATTTTTTTTTCTACATTCATTCATTTTCAAATTAGACACAAAAACCCGGTTGTACTATAACTTTTGAAATGCCGATTGTACTTTTAACACGTGAGAAAAAAAACCTTTTCAAGTTTTGACACAAGTTACCAAAAGTTTGCTAAATCATAAAAAAATGATGCCAATGGTTGTATTTTGTAATTCTTTAAATAATTAGTTTTAATCAATTAATTATTATTAATTAGTATTACATTATTGTATTGCCATCCAAAATAATCCCTGTATATGAAATTTCAGCTCAATTGAGCGCTTCAAAATGTATTTTATTAACGTTGAAAATTCCACCAAAGGTAAATAAATATACAAAGATCGTGAACTAATGGTGTAGAAATTGAAAAAAGTTTATTGCTTAAATTTGTGAAATTATTGAAAAAAACTAGAGCATTTAATAATGAAAGCATACTTCTTGAAAAAACATGGGCTTTTTATTTTTATTTTAAAACTTTGTTTTCGCATTTTTTACATTTCTTTCTTTGCTACTCAATTGTGTATAAATCTAAGGAAATTATTATTGTATAAAAGGATTACAAAAGAAAGTTACTGAGAAAATAAATGTTTATTTCCTTATTTCAAGGACATTATAATCCAATAATTCAGAAGTTTTATTCTCGTTAGATTGGTCAATTTGCAAAACTTTCCATGTTTGAAATTTAAGATTAGATAATTTTCAATGATTCTAAAATGAAAAATTTTCACTGCATCTTTTCACGTTTCTGTACGAGTGTGATAAAAAATGGTGTTACATAAAAATCATTTTTCATTTTATTTTTCAATTGTTTGTTTTTATTTGTTTTTAGTGTGTACATACCCAATGCAAATACAGTGGTCATCCACCAAAAATGTACATTTATGGTTTTCTTTTTGTGAATCCACAGCTATACTTATTTTTTAAAATAATTGAACTCAAAAAATTGTCTATTTTTTGAGAATTTTTCAATAAACATTCATTACGAAGTGTTATTACGAATAACTCTGTCAATGTTATCGCAAACTCTAAATACCATCTTTTTGTTATACATAGTTTGACGTACTTGTAAATCTAATTTCATGCGCATACGTAAACTTTTGGAGGAGGGGAGTACCATTTAAATACTCCCAAATTTTTAAGTTTTCCCCTTACAGGCAAATGGCTAGTTTTTATCATGATTTTCAGCGCAGAATATGTTTTACATACGGGTGTGCAAAGTGGAACGAGACAGTTTTTCAATATTAACTTTGTACAAGCTTTCCAAATCAACATTTAATACCCGTAATACGTCAATACGTAAGGACATGTGTAATATGTAAAGCAACATTTACTAAAGATAAATCAGAGGGATAAAAAGAATCTTGATTGAAAAAGTAGCATGGAGCGCAATGCGACTGAAGGCCGAAACATCCCTCTGATGGGTGTCCAGCAAGAAACATCCGGTCTTTAGTAGGGGATATGATCTCCCTGACTGCTAGGCAGGTTTTTCACAGCTTCTCCCCATGCTAAGAATGAGGGTGTCAATGAGTTGTTGATGCATTGCTGCCCATTCGTCTTGCAGCGCCAATCGAAGCTCCCGAATCGTTACTGGTGGTAAGGTACGAGCTGCCAAGCGTCTGCCTAGAAAATCCCATACATGCTCGGATGGGATTGAGATCCGAGATCGTGCCGGCAATCCATACCGTTCAGCCTCACTCTCTAAGAGCTATTCGGCAGCTACTGTGCGATGACATGGTGCATTGTCGTCCATGAAAAGGAACTGCAGACCCATAGCGCCTCTAAAAGACGCACATATGGAAGAAGAATCTCGTTACAATAACGGGTCCCGTTGACTGAACCTGCGTCGAAGATGTGAAGGTCTGTATGACTACCAAGCATGATGCCTCCCCGCAAACGAGAACACCGCGACCTCCATACCTGTCCCTTTCAATGATGTTCGAGGGAAGATTGCGGCTTCCTACTTCTCTCTCAGATGAGTACGCGATGAGAATCGCTACTCAAACTGAATCTGCTCTCATCTGTAAAGAGTACTCGTCCCCATTCATTGTCTCTCCAATTCCGGTGTTCCCGGCACCACAGAGAACGCCTTCTCCGATGGGCAGGCGTTAAAGGTACACACAGTACAGGGCGTCGTGCAAACAGACCACCACCGTGCTGTCTTTGGCCACGGTAAAACGCGATATCCGGTCGTCAGTCGCCTGTGTCGTGTGTCTAGCGATTTCTCCCGCTGTCTGCCGCCGGTTTCTTCTGGCCTGTAAGACAATGTACCGGTCATCTGCGGGTGTGGTTCCTCGTGGACGACCACTACTGCACCCCGGATAGCTGTTCCTGTAGTTTGAAATTGTCTCCAAAGTCATGAAACGATGCTGTGAGCAATTCCGAACTCTGCAGCCCCACTTGTCACACTGCGGCCTTTCTCCAACTTCCCAATGATTCGACCTCGGGTAAAAGCATCCAGATGTCGTCTAACAGATTGATTATTCGCCATTTCTCGCTGAGGCAGCAACTCGGTGTGATTTTAACTGCTATACGGCGTGCAATCTCTTTGCCAGAAATACCGACAACATGCTTTATACTACTCGAGACACTCCCCCATTACGTCTACCTGCATATCTGCGCATGTGCTACCGTACATCACCTTACTTAATCTCCTGATTGGTCTTTCTGTCCGCTCTGCCTCTTCGTTCAGCTAATATGCTAAATTTTCGACTTCTTCCTTAATTTTTTGCACATCAATGTAGTATACAGACATAGGAAGCAACC